>WNYA01000071.1:0-184814 GCA_019512145.1 Engystomops pustulosus
CGAATTAGGGATACTCGAAACTGTCGTTGCTCGGACGAATACTTCGCCCCGCTCGAGAAAATGCAGCTCCGCCGTTTTGCTTTTTGGCGGCCAGAAACAGAGCCAATCACAAGCCAGGAGACTCTGCACTCCACCCAGCATGACGTGGTACCCTACAAGTCGATAGCAGTGGTTGGCTGGCCAGATCAGGTGACCCTGGGATAGACTAGCCGCTGCCGCCTGCTGGGATCATTCTGTGTCTGGATGCCGCTAGGAGAGAGATGCTGCTGGTCAGGAAAAGCGTTAGGGTGTTCTATTAGCTTACTGTTAGGCAGGAGTGATTCTCAAAGAACCAACAGCCCTCTTAGGGCTACAATAACGTTCTACTTTTTTTATTTTAATTGCATCTAGTACCATTTGTGAGGAATTAGCAGGGGGACTTGCTACCGTTGTGTTTAGCTTTAGTGGCACACATATCCATAGCAAAGACCGAAGTGGGAAAATTAGTAGGGGTTGGATTTCATTTAGGCACTAACTCAGTGTCATCTCATCTGGCATAGTGTGTGCTTTGATATTGGCTAGAAAATAGCCATAGGAGAATACAAAGAGCTTACTACGCATACAGTAGCGTTCTATATATTTGATTTCTGGTTGATCTGCTGGTGGCTGTACTTTCTGCAGTGCATGTACTAGCCAATCTGAGCAATTTGTAGTGAGACTGCTACCGCGGTGTCTGCGCTTAGTGACCACATATCCATAGCAAAGACCGAAGTGGGAAAATTTAGTAGGGGTTGGTTTCAATTAGGCACTAATCAGTGTCATCTCATCTGGCATAGTAGTGTGCTTTGATACTTGGCTAGAAAATAGCCCATGGAGAATACAAGAGCTTACTTAAGCATACAGTAGCGTTCTATATATTTGATTTCTGGTTGATCTGCTGGTGGCTGTACTTTCTGCAGTGCATGTACTAGCCAATTCTGAGCATTTGTAGTGAGACTTGCGACCGTGTGTTCTGCGCTTAGTGACGCACATATCCATAGCAAAGAACGAAGTGGAAAATTTATAGGGGTGGATTTCAATTAGGCACTAACTCAGTGTCATTCTCATCTGGCATAGTAGTTGTGCTTTGATACTTGGCTAGAAAATAGACCTAGGAGAATACAAGAGCTTACTTACGCATACAGTAGCGTTCTAATATTTGATTTCGTGTTGATCTGCTGGTGGCTGTACTTTCTGCAGTGCATGTACTAGCCAATTCTGAGCATTTGTAGGAGACTTGCGACCGCTGTGTTCTGCGCTTAGTGACGACATATCCATAGCAAGAACGACGAGTGGAAAATTTAGTAGGGTTGGATTTCAATTAGGCACTAACTCCGTGTCATCTCATCTGGCATAGTAGTGTGCTTTGATACTTGGCTAGAAAATAGCCATAGGAGAATACAAAGAGCCCCTTCACAAGCCCCCACCGAGATACCGTCGAGAACACGCCCTTACGGCACTATCCGAGGATCACTTTCTTGTGGGCTCAGTTTTTTATGACTTTATGTGCTCCAAATATGTCTACTTTATTTTTGGCTTGGTACGATAATGGGGATATGAAATGTATATAGGTTTTACTGTGTTTTAATACATTTTCAAAAATTAAAAATGTGTACTAAAAAATTTGTGTTTCACTATGTTCTGATGCTAATAACTTTTTCATTCTTTGGTTTACTGAGCTGTGTAAAACATATATTTTTGGAAGATTAGCCAATGTTTTTATTGCTAACAATTTGATGATTGTGCAAACTTTTGATCACTTTCTATGACATTTTTTATGTGATGTAAAATAGTGTTAAAATGGCAGTTTTTTTAATTTTCATAGATCAGGCATTTTGGGACGCAGTGATACCTAACATGTTTGTGATTTTTATAGTGTATTTATATAATTATTAGAGATGAGCGAACATGCTCGTCCGAGCTTGATGCTCGGTCGAGCATTAGGGTACTCGAAACTGCTCGTTACTCGGACGAATACTTCGCCCGCTCGAGAAAATGGCAGCTCCCGCCGTTTTGCTTTTTGGCGGCCAGAAACAGAGCCAATCACAAGCCAGGAGACTCTGCACTCCACCCAGCATGACGTGGTACCCTTACACGTCGATAGCAGTGGTTGGCTGGCCAGATCAGGTGACCCTGGGATAGACTAGCCGCTGGCCGCGCTGCTCGGATCATTCTGTCTCTGGATGCCGCTAGGGAGAGAGCTGCTGCTGGTCAGGGAAAGCGTTAGGGTGTTCTATTAGCTTACTGTTAGGCAGGAGTGATTCTCAAAGAACCCAACAGCCCTTCTTAGGGCTACAATAACGTTCTACTTTTTTTATTTTAATTTGCATCTTTTACCATTTTGTGAGGAATTAGCAGGGGGACTTGCTACCGTTGTGTTTAGCTCTTAGTGGCACACATATCCATAGCAAAGACCGAAGTGGGAAAATTCAGTAGGGGTTGGATTTCTATTAGGCAATAACTCAGTGTCATCTCATCTGGCATAGTAGTGTGCTTCCTTTGATACACTCCTTCCTGGTCTCGTAAGCCGTGGGTGTCTATGAGCGTGCCATAATAAGGTAATAGTTTCTTCCAGTGAGATTATTTTGGCGCAAATACTCTGACTCTAAAGTTGATAAACTTAGAGTTCCTTTATTGTGTAAAACGCGTTTCGAGCCCGATCGGCTCTCTTCATCGTACACAAGGCATCATACATAGAATCGCAGGTTTATAAGCAATCACTTGAGTACGTCATAGTGATGTCACTATGTAAACACATACATTATAGTGATTCTATTCATTCATAAAATTGACTCAATCTTAACTCATCATGTGAAATATAATATTTTTGTCATTCTCAAACTTTTTGGCCATGACTATTAAGTTTACCTGTTCTCCAGGTTGTCACTATGCTCTGAGGAAAATTCCTCCTACTCCTCATCCTTTTCTTCCTCCAAATCGTCCCTTGCTTGACATTGCAGTACCTGATCACTTATACAGCATGCTTCCATGGCCAGAAGAGCTTTTTCACGCACTTAGATCTTGCCAGGCTCCCTCTGACATCATCAGTGAGCATCAACGGTTGCTATGATAGTCCTAACCCTAAGAATTAGGCATTACATCAATATACAGTAGTTTACTGTTCCGCTCATCCAGTGTCAAAACCTAAATACCAGTCTTAGACTGCATCAGGTAGTGTTCCCCATCAAATTTTTACAAATATTTGCATCATTGCTAACTTAAACATCACTTAGACCTTTGGTGTCATAAATTACTACTGTTAATGCCATTACTTTTTCCACCTATATCCTCAAACAGTACCGCAGTTTTTTAGAATAAGGAATTAGAACTAAGGAACAGTGACATTCCGTGATGGTGCTTGTGCTCTCCCTGCTGGTGATGATGGTGATGAGCTGGTTAGCAGGGAGAGATACAATAAAATCAAATATTGTACTGGGGAAATTGTGGTGTTCATACATAGCACTCTACACCAACATGCAGAGACAAAGAAAATCACAGACATTAACCACCATAACAGATTAACAGAGACATAACAATGAGTAAGTAATGATAGAGCACAATATAGCTTGTGGGTCTTAGTTGGCTGGCAAGCATGAGGTATTAAGTTCTTTTTCAGCTCCTTAATTCCATTTATTGTAGAATCACTGGCCTTCATTATAAAGGAGTTCTGAAACCTTGTTGTCCACCAGCTGTGTACCTATACACAATCACTTATCATCTTCATTGTTGGAGTACACTTGTTGCAATGGGTGTAATATGCTTCACAATGGAAGTAAACTTCTAAGATTCCCAACCTGTCTATGTTGTTATTGGGCCCAGGCTATCCCTGATAATCTTCATGGTGGTTTGGCCAGCATGTTTAGTCCTTTTTTCATATTCAACTCGCCACACACAGACATTGTTAGAATTCCAGCTCCAGAATCCCCAGGTAAGTCAAACTAGTGACCAGCAACGACTGGGCAGCCACAAGGGACATCTAGCCAACATAAACCCTCTGACATACAAGACAAAAGCCTTATCTAGATTCCTATTTTAATACCCAATAAGAAATTATTAGGAGCAAAGGGAATTGAAATATTAAAAGTATACTGCAATCTCATAAGAATGTCCACCCAGCACAGTTTCGGGCAACACACACTCATATGTATCAGGTCTGCATCTATCAACTTACAGCTTGGACAACTTTCCAGACCCATCGCCAACTGGTTTAAAACACTTTGGAGTATACATACATTATTTATAAACTTGGGAAATGCTATAAGACCTGTTTTTCGTAATCTTCCCATGCATCACAACACCCTCATTCCATTCTTCCACAGATAAATCTTTCAGCATTCTTTACCACCTATTAAATCCACCAATAATCCTACCTCTATTCTAATTTCTAATGTCTAGAAATGCATAAAAGTTTTACATAGCATGCTTTGTGTGCTTACATTTTTCAACCATAGACGTAATGGATGTCCTTCTTCCTTAATTCTATATCCCTTTAGTACACTACCAAATGCAAATTTAATTGGACATAAAACTAATCCTGATGCCCAGTCCAAATTCATCTTAATTTTTCATAAGGAATAATTGCGCGATTTTTGATAACCTCTTCTATGTGCGATCACAGACCCAGTGTCCATTGCCACTAATCCTATCCAAGTTTTCACCCTTTTCCCACACCCATTAAATTATGCTTGCTACAATATGGAGGGTAGCCTCCCATATTTTGAACACCTACTACCTGGATAATCACCAGTTTCCAATTAGTAGAGGGCCACTCTCCTGGATCCATTCTACAGATAGCAGAGCTTCCTTAATCCACTATTAAAGTGTATGAGACAGTACATTTGGCCATTGGTGCAGGCACTACTGGCTGAGTTCCTATCTGACTAAAAGATCACTGGCAGCACGAAGAGAGAAGGAAGAAGTTGCAGTGCAACAGAAACATCACCAACACTCAGAAGGGAGAGGGAGCATGGCCCAATGTCTAATGCCATGTACAATTCACTTCAACCTCTGCCGCCTTTGAATACAACTGTAGTAAAAACTCAGATGTGAATCACATGGTGAAGACTATCTGCCCACGCTCTCCAAGTACTCACAGATGGTCCTTCCCATTCATTACTGGGTGACCTGCAGAGAGAGTGGTGTCTCACACTAGTGGTGTCATCAGGACAAGTACTTCGCCTCCTTGACATCATGTCATTTAAAAAAATGAATTTGAAGGTGGGGAGTGAAAAATGAAAACGTAAAAACGAAAAAGGGGCCTGGTCGTTAAGGGGTTAAACTATACAAGTTTTTACATGGATTACTGAAGGTAATAAAATTGTCTTTAATGCATATTTTTTGTACCATTTTACAGTTGTACTGACTAGCAGAAATACAACCCTACTGTTGTATAAACCAAAATGAATATGCGTAACATAAACTAATAGAAATGTTGGTAGTATAATACTTTGATTACATATTGATTCATTTAAATAAATCTCATTCACAAGCTGCAAAAATGTAAATATTGCAATATCTAGTTTGCTGCTAAATACTTGGTGTGAAATAAAATAATTACACAATTAAGACTTGATACATCACCTACACATAGCAGACAGTGAAAAATCTACGGTATTTCTACAATTTTAAAAGAGAAACATACGCATGGGAATAGGTGGCAGCAGGGTGCGATCCTTATACATCAATCTCTAGCTCCTTTTCGTTGAGCCAACATAGGAGCAAGCAGATGGAGAAGATAGAAACAAGCTGTCCGGATTTCCAAGCAGAAGCAAACAAGATAAGAAAACAAGATATGTTGGGCATATATTGTGAGGAATATAATATTTAAATAATTATTAGAGATGAGCGAACATGCTCGTCCAGCTTGATGCCTCGTCGAGCATTAGGGTACTCGAAACTGCTCGTTGCTCGGACGAATACTTCGCCCGCGCGAGAAAATGGCAGCTCCCGCCGTTTTGCTTTTTGGGGCGCCAGAAACAGAGCCAATCACAACCAGGAGACTCTGCACTCCACCCAGCATGACGTGGTACCCTTACACAGTCATAGCAGTGGTTGGCTGGCCAGATCAGGTGACCCTGGGATAGACTAGCCGCTGCCCGCGCGCTGGGATCATTCTGTGTCTGGATGCCTCTAGGCAGCGCTTCTTGCGCATCTGTTTACATTCCCCTCACCCGCCATATCCTAAACTTATAAGAACGCTACTACACTTGATCTTATACAAAAGGTTCTTAGAAGTGCTGTTTGGGGAGTAGCCTAGAGACAGGGGCTTGGATTGGCGAAAGCTCGCCTGGCAGCGGAGCGCCAGCTCCATGCGCATCATGCGCTTCTTGCGCATCTGTTTACATTCCCCTCACCCACCATATCCCAAACTTATAAGAACGCTACTACACTTAACTTGGTGCAGGCGCATCTGTTTACATTCCCCTCACCCACCATATCCCAAACTTATAAGAACGCTACTACACTTAACTTGGTGCAGGCTGGGACCGAGTCTGACCCTGGGGCTGGTCATATACTGCCGACGCAGAGAATTGCGGGGCCTACCTCGGTCCAGGTCTCAAAGGCCTACTATACCTCCTCCCACCCCTCCTCCACCTCCTCCTCCTCCGAATTACCATCCGTGGGCATGGCGCCATCAGTCTTGTCAAGCGACAGCAATTCATTTCTTATATTTTTTTCTATTTCCTAAGAAGAATGGCTACCATCAAATTCTTTTACCTCGTGTTACCCCATCATTTTCATTAAACGTAACTCTGGCGAGCAGGGACCCCCTCACTCCTGTTGTTCAATACAAATGTTGTGCTCTGGGACATTACATTGTATGTGTTCCTATGATTGTAACGGCCTACAGAATATGATGACGATATATAAATAAAGATTTAGTATTATTAGTATGGAGGCAGTGACTAGTAGTAGAAGATTAAAGGTGCGCAACTATGTTGTTGGATCTTGGGAAGGAGTGGCGCTCTGCAGCCAGGCGCAGCTTTTGCCAATCCAAGCCCCGGTCTCTGGCTACTCCCCAAACAGCACTTCTAAGAACTTTTGCTAAGCTCAAGTGTAGTACGTCTTATAAGTTAGATATGGCGGGGGTGAGGGATGTAAACAGATGCGCAAGAGAAAGCGCTGAAACTATATCCCTAAATGGTATAAAGTTTGCAAGTATATTTTGTGGATTAACAGCAGGGTGGCGACAAAGTTAACAACTTGATGTTGAATGCCTGTCATAGAAATCTTGGGCGGTTGTGCCTTTTATCGCTAGGCTAGCAGTTTCAGCACCGCCTGCTGTCGCTTAGGGACGGCACTGCTGCTGTGCCTAGAGCTTACCGACTGTTGATGGCCGCCATGCCCCGGATGGTGTTCGGAGAGGAGGGAGGTGGAGGAGGGGTGGGCAGGAGGTATAGTAGGCCTTTGAGGACCTGGACCGAGTAGGCCCCGCAATCTCTGTGCGGCAGTATATGACCGGCCAAGGGGTCAGAACGGTCCCAGCTGCACAAGTTAAGTGTAGTAGCGTTCTTATAAGTTTGGATATGTGGGCTGGGTGAGGGGAAAGTAAACAGATGCGCAAGAAGCGGCATGATGCGCATGGCGTGCGCTACCGCGCCAGGCGAGCTTTCGCAATCAAGCCCATGTCTCTAGGCTACTCCCAGAACAGCATTCTAAGCAACCGTTGTATAAGATCAGGTAAGTAGCGTCTATAAAGTTTAGGATATGCGGGGGGGGTTGAGGGGAATGTAAACGATGCCAAGAACGCGCATGGATGCGCATGGAGCTGGCGCGCCGCTGCCAGGGCGAGCTTTCGCCCAATTCAAACCCCTGTGTCTCTAGGCTTAACCTCCCCACAGCCACTTCTAAGAACCTTTTGTATAAGTCAAGTGTTAGTATGCGTTCTTATAAGTTTAGGGATATGCCGGGTGGGGGGGAATGTAAACAGATGCGCAAGAACGCATGATGCGCAGGAGCTGGCGCTCCGCTCTGCCAGGCGAGCTTTCGCCAAGTTCAAAGCCACTGTCTCTACGGCTACTCCCCACACAGCAATTCTAAAACTTTTGTATAGATCAAGTGTAAGTAGCGTCTTATAAGTTTAGGATATGCCGGGGGGAGGGGAAATGTAAACAATGGCTCGCAAGAAGCGCTGAAATAATACCTAAAGTAAAAAGTTTTGCAGTATATGTTGTGGATAACACCAGCAGGGGGGCGACCAAGTAACAACTGTGATGTGGAATCCATGAAAACAACCCAAAATTTCTGCCTGACACACCCGTTTGATAAAGGGACGATGTGGAGGAGCTATATGGACGACTTTTTTTGGTAGGGTAGCAATGGAGGGACAACGTTGGTGGAGCTGATATGGAGACAATTTAAGTTGGATAGTGCCGTATGTTCTGGCAGTCCCAAAACATTTTTCAAACCAGAGGGAGCAGGTAGGTGGACCTCCAGTAAAAGGATAGATTGAGTGCCTGATGTGGCAGTCCCAAAAAGTTTTCAAACCAGAGGAGCAGGTAGGTGGCCCTGCAGTAAAATGGAATAATAGATTGAGTGCTTATGTGGCCGTCCAAAAATTTTTCAAACCAGAGGACAGGTAGGTGCACTCAGTTAAAAATGGAATAGATTGAGTGCCTGTATGTGGCAGTCCCAAAAATGTTTCAAACCAGAGGAGAGTTAGGTGGCCTGCAGTTAAATTGGAATGATTGAGTGCCTGTAGTGGCTCGTCCCACAAAGGTTCATTTCAAACAGAGGAGCAGGTAGGTGGCCCGCAGAAAAAATGGAATAGATTGAGTCCTGTATGTGCAAGTCCCAAAAATTTTTTCAACCCAGAGGAGCAGGTAGGTGGCCCTCCAGTAAATGAAGAGATTGGTGCATGTATGTGCAGTTCCCAAAACTGTTTCAAACCAGAGGAGCAGGTAGGTGGCCCTGCAGTAAAATGGAATCGATTGAGTGCCTGTATGTGGCACTCACCAAAAAAAATTGTTTTTCAAACAGAGGACCGGGTAGGTGTGGCCGCCGAAAATTAATGAATGGAAGTACTATAGCAAGAGCCAGTGGGGCCTGTCAAAAATAGCCATTCTCTGCTTTACTGTACAAAGAGGAGGAGAAGGAGGAAAATGAAGTGAGGAGGAGGGTGATCAATTTTATTCAGGTGGCTCCGTCACTCTGGTGGAGATTGAAAATTATGAAGAAATCCAAGGCCTTTATTCATTTTAATAAGCGGTCAGCCTGTCAGCGATGTCAGTAGACAGGCGGTGTACGATTATCGGTGATGATGCCCCAGCTGCACTTGAAAACCCGCTCGACAAGACGCTAGAGGCAGGGAAGGCAAAGAACCTCCAAGGAGTTACAACGGCCAGTTCGTGCCCCCAAAAAAACCTGCCACCATGTCAGCTCTTGAAAACCCAGTCTAGTTGTAGGGAGCTGTGTGATCATTTAGGACGCGATGTAGGTCAGTACGTACTCCCTACCATCTTCTGAAAGATCAGCCCTACTCTGCCGAGGGAGGGGACAGGTGAACAGTTTGTCTAGGCTGGGGGGACATAAGCGGCAAAAGCCTGTAAAGGCGTACCCTTGCCGGCTGGACAGCTGCCTGCTCGCCTACTCTCCCTCGACTACTTGTACCGCAGAAATACGCATCTGCGCTAGCGATGTCAGGAAGGAAATTACGGTTTCAGCTGGCACAAGGGCCTGCTGGGTATTCATGCATTCTAACACTCCTTTCCGCTGCAGGGATGAGAAGGGAAAAGCTTTTGGCTTGTACCGTGGGTCAGGAGAGAGTGAACACCCAGTAATCTGTGCTGCTGGAATAAATTCTTTGAAAGCGAGGGTCACGGGATAGGCAGGCCTAGCTTGCATCTGGCCTATGCTCCAAGTACCAACGCGTAAAGAATTCACTCCCCTCACTGGCCTGACTGTCATTCCTCCTCCTCCAACTCCCCAACTCCTCTATTCTTCGCCCATACACGCTGAACAGTAAAGGACTCAACAATGGTCCCTTATTGTGTCTCACCAAACATTCTCTCATTCATCCTCATCCTCCTCCACCTTCCACCTCCTCCGATATGCGATGAGAAACAGACCGAGGGTGCTTTGGCTATCAACAAGGAATATTCTTCCCCTGTCTATTGTGACGAGCGCAAGCATTCCGACTTCATGCTTGACCAGAGAGATTCAACAGGCCAAGCAGCGGGAGGTGAGGTGGAGGATGGCGGCATCGCCACTGACTCTCTGTGTGGCCTCCTCAAATTTACTCAGCACTGGCAGATATAGGAATCAACGTCCCTCCTCATTTATGACTGAGGAAGCTGATGACCGATACCAGTATGGTGGAAGGTGACATCTGCGTCTACAATCGCTCTGCGCTGCTGGTAAACTCTGGAAACATGGTCAGTGTGAATTGATTCCACCTCGTGGGCACGTCTCGCACAAACAGTCGGTGAGCGGGCAGTTGGAGGCGGCGCTGCGCTGCCCTGAGAGTGGCAGCATCTGGGCTGGATTCCTGAAAAAGGCACAGATGCGGCGCCCTTGTGAGCAAAATAGCAGATTGGTATGTCTGAGGATGGAAACGCTGAAAAACATTATAGATTTAACACATGGGCCAGCATGGACATGTGTCAGTCTGCAGAGTGCAGAGCCGCACAAGGTTACGGCCGTTGTCACACACACATTCCCGGCTTGAGGTTCGCGGTGCCAGCACTCAGCCGTCATCTTATATACCAGGTCCAGGGTGAATGGGACTGCAGAGAAGTCTGGTGCCTGTTGGTTGCTGGATAACAGATGGGAGGACGACACAGGACGGGTTAGTAGAAGAGTTAAAACTTCATGCAGTTAATGAGTGTTATAGGCTTGCCTAAAGAAATGGGTTTTAAGAGCACGTTTGAAACTTTGGAGGTTAGGTATTAGTCTGATAGTCCAGGGCAGAGCATTCCATAGAATTGGTGCAGCTCTAGAGAAGTCTTGGAGACGCGAGTGGGAGGTCCGCACTAGGGTAGAGGTTAATCTAAGATCACTGGCGGATCTAAGAGCACGGGTTGGGCGATAGACTGAGATAAGAGAGGAGAGGTAGGGGGGTGCAGCATTATACAGAGCTTTATGGATGAGGGTTATTATTATTTTAAACTGTATTCGAAAGGAGACTGGCAGCCAGTGCAGCGACTGGCATGAACTGTAAGCATACATGGTCCCCTTATCAAACGAGCTGTGTCAGGCAGAATTTTGGGTTGTTTTCATGGCTTCCATGTTAACTTTGTCGCCACCCTGCTGTGTAATCCACAAAATATACTGGCAAACTTTTATCATGTACCGATATTATTTGAGCGCTTCTTGCTCACCTCCTTTGGTTCCTCTCTGACACCCATTGGTTTGAAGCCTGAGTCCAATTAGGGTATGTCGCCATGCCACTCTCTAGCCTGCTGCCGCTGCCTCTGCCTCTGCATGCCGTCCCCTATAGTGTCAGGGTCAATTATTGGATGTTTTAGATGCTATCTAGCTTCATTCTGTCACTCTGTCATGGCCATGCTGTTGCCCATAATTTCGGCATAATGGTGCGATTAAGCAGCCTCAGAGGCATCCATGCATGCTGCCCCTGCTGTTTCCTGTCCATTTCCGTGGTGTTTCCATCCTTTTCTGAGGTTCCCAGGTGTTTGGCCAAGCTTCCCTGTGCAGAGCCTTGGTCCCCTTGAAAAATGCTCGAGTCTCCCATTGACTTCAATGGGGTTCGTTATTCGAGACGAGCACTCGAGCATCGGGAAAAGTTCGTCTCGAATAACGAGTACCCGAGCATTTTAGTGTTCGCTCATCTCTAGGGACTATCATTCTGTCCTAATAGTCATGTAGATTGGTTTCAGTTGGAAATCGAATTAAGCCATTTTTTAGGGCTCTGAAATTAAAAAGTTGGTTTAAAGGTCAGTCACTTCATCCTAAACCTGAACAAGGAACGATCCTAACTTTACAAGAATTTTATTTATATGTAAAGAGTAAGTTTACACCATCTACCTTTAGTCCAGGCATTGAGGCATTCATTAATGCTGTTCAGAGGGACATCAGAAATTTGAGAGATGGAATGTCCAGCCAGTCATTTACTCGCCCCAATTTACATTCTAGCGAGTTTTCTGCTTAACTTTTCCATGACGGCGACCTTACTATTAAACCCGCTGATAAAGGGCGTGCGGTCGTCGTCATGGACACTACTGCATATCCGGAGGAAATCAAGTCTCATCTTGATGATACAGCTGTATATACCAAACTAAATGGTGATCCCAAGTTTGAGATTGAATTGTATGATTGATAACACTAGGGATAATAGCCTTATTGACCAAGATTTGTACAACTTTTTGAAGGTGAAAAATCTGGTAACTCCGGTGACATATTGTCTTCCTAAGATTCACAAAAATCTTTCTAAGCCCCCTGGGAGGCCTATAGTTGCCAGTACAGAATCTATACTAAGTAATGTTGCTATCTTCCTGGATAGAGCACTGAGACAGTTTGCTATTGAAGGTGCGCCATATGTCCGTGACATATCAGATTTTTTAACAAAATTAAGTACATTGGATGATGTTGATTTGAGTAATGTCATGCTGGTTACGATTGATGTTACATCACTATATACTTCTATTTCCCATGAACAGGGTATTAATGCTGTATCAAAAAAATTAGATGAATCAAGCTACTCAGAAGAGGCATGTACTTTGATTGTATCATTACTATCTCTTGTGCTATACAATAACTACTTCCTCTTTGGGGATGACTATTTTTTCAGAATCGCGGTACGGCGATGGGGGCGAATATGGCCCCCACATACGCCAACATTTATATGACTGTTTTGGAGGAGGATTTCGTCTATGTGTCCCACCACTTTGGCCTGGTTGCCCGGTGGTGGCGATACATAGACGATATCTTCCTCCTATGGAAGGACACAGAGTTGGAAGCATTCTTTCAATACTTGAATACAATAGACCAGGGGGTTAAATTCACGATGGTGAAATCGATGACTGAAATTCAGTTTTTAGATTTAACAGTTGAAATTAACAAGAGTACATTAAACACTGACTTTTACACCAAGTCCACGGATAGGAATCAGTTATTAAGATATGAGAGTCATCATTCAAGACCAATGGTTAATTCACTTCCTTTTAGCCAGTTTCTGAGAGTCAAATGGATCGTGGGCAATGAAGAACAATTAGAAGTTCAATTAGACAAAATGCCAAAAAAAATTTTTAAATAGAGGCTATCCTAAATCTACAGTTTTGATAAACAGAATGAAAGTTCAACAACATGATAGATTGTCTTTAATTGTCACTCGAATAACGAGTACCCGAGCATTTTAGTGTTCGCTCATCTCTAATTAGGAGACGTTGAGTTTTGTCTCATCCGGCAGTCTAGTGGCTGACTCACCCCTCAATCTGCTTCCGTCTGACAAGAGTTTCTCCTTCCACCTGCGGCAGGGTCTAGTCCATTAGTTTCCATCTAAGCCTTCACTCCTTGCTGTCAGTTCTATATAGCCGTGCTCACATCAGCTCCTCTCTTGCTTTGTTTAATTCTTTGTTTCTGATCTCTTGCCTGTGTTTTGACTTTTCTATTTGCATTATGATTTGGTTATTGTTTATTCCCGCTGTTGCCGACCCGGATTTTCTACTGTGCTTTATTTTAGTTTTGTCTGTCTGTCTTGTTACAAGTTTACATATTACCCAGGGAGGAAACGTTGACCAGTTATTGGCCTCTGTTTAGGGGGGACCCAATGAGCAGACAGGGACAGATTGGGGGGCTCAGTGCCAGGACTCTCTGTTCTTGTTTGTGTCCTGCCGTTACACATTGTTAGCAGGTTACTCATGTGACACAGTGAAATGAACGAAACCACGCAATTAAAAAATAATGATAAAAGTGAATTCTTTTTGTCCATTCTACTTAGTGTAAACGCCAATTAATACTTAGCGATTGAGAAATGAAAAAAAAACAAAAAAAAACTTGTATGGTTACATCGAGGATACACGGATTTGCTCCTGCTGTAGCCCAACCTGAAAAGAAGATAACATAAATCATTTTAAAATAAATTACAAACTTTGGATAAGTAAACTTCTGTATAGTTTTACATAAAAATGTCTATATACACACATACACACACACATATACATACATATTATACTCAAGTATAAGCCGATCCAAGTGTAAGCCGAGGCCCCAAATTTTACCACAAAAACCCGAGAAAACCTATTGACTCGAGTATAAGCCGAAGGTGGGAAATGCATTGATCACAGCCTCCCCAGTATATAGCCTGCCGGATCCTGCCCCATAGTATATAGCCAGCACCTGCACCCCAGTATATAGAATGCCACCCCATATCCCCCAGTATATAGCCAGACCACTGCCCCAGTATATAGCCAGCAGCAGGGGAAGCCGGACATGTGAGTTTTGATATACTTTTTTTATCGAGTATAAGCCGAGAATGGGTTTTCAGCACATTTTGAGTATATATGGTAATTAATAAAATAAATTTCTTCCTGACTCTCACAGGTGAACCAAAGCATATATATATATATATATATATATATATATATATATACAGTAAATGGTGTAAACTCAATACATATGTTTTATTTGGGTGGCTCTGTATTGCTTTCTTCCTCTTCTATAGCCCACCATGATACTTCTTGCCCCCGACTCCTGCTCTTCCAGCTTGTTGTTGCTTTGGTACTTGTGGTCCTTTTCTCCCATAGGGTCAGCATTTTCTGCATTTCTGAAGCCTCTCCTTGTTGAGAACAGATGAAACAGTTGAGAAACTTTTTGTTGGACACTCTAGGAACCTTTCCGCTCAGGCACCTTCCAGAGGGTTAAAGTGGCTTTAATTAATTGTGATTCATGACCCTTCCCTATTGGTAGATGAAGATTAGTTGGAATGCCCATGGGCTCCTAAAAATAATCCTATGAACAGGTACATATCCTGCTGGTCAGGACATTTTAGGAAAAGGTGGAGGTTATGTGCTCTTAATTGATGTTGATAGTTATTTCTATTAAAAAAAGAGTTATGGAGAAAAAGTCTCATTTGAAATAAAATAATTATTTTGTTTAAAAGGTTTTTCTTGGTTAAAAATATTTGAACTTATGCATAGAATACACCCTTAACATCAGATTGGTGAGGTCCAGCACTCAGCACATCCACCGATCATATGTTCTCTGCAGCTGGAAAACAAAGAATGGAACAGGAAGCAGAAAGCGCTATTTCCTGTGTAGTGGTCAGGACAGTGTACTGCAGCTCAGCTCACATTCATCTAAATTGGAGCTAAGTTGATGCAGCTCAGCTCACATTCATCTAAATCGGAGCTAAGATGCTGTTACTCACAGTTTAAACACCCCACTAAAGAATGGATCGCTCTGCTTCCTGTTACATTTTTTGTTGAGAACATCTGTAAGGGGTTCTGGGTGTCAGACCCCCACCAATCTGATGAAGAGGACCTAGTTTTAGGATAGGCAGTCAACATTTTTAGCACAAAAAAACTTCAATTGATCACTGTGTTCTTTACATACACTATGGGGTCAGTCCGTATTATTTTGAATTCACTAGACTCAGAACATATTATATAGGTTGACTATAAATCTATATTGGGATATTAAATAAATAAAAGGGATGAAAGCTTCAACAATACAAATACACTCACATTATAAAGAATCATGTATTGGGGATGATGGAAGAGCTGACCTCTTCTTTTTCCTAATAAAAGTGAGAAAATTAATTAAAAGCCAGAAATTAAGGTCAAGAGCCGTTGCATGTCCTATATATATATATTACAAAGGAACATATAAATCATATTTACAATTTTTCCAGCAACTATAACAAAAGCCACCATAAAACATAATGGGAACATTATACAATATGCACCCAAAAAAGCTAAAAATAAAAGCACTGCACATGTGCCAAATGTTCAGCTCATGTGCAGTGAAGCTTGGTATACAGACTCTGCTTTACAATGCCCAATGTGCATGCGACAGGGGTCCTAATGGAACCAAGTCACAGACACCCTCTAGTTTTTCAGTTTTGAAATTCATAAAATTTAAACTTTTTTTTTACCCTAAATCCCAGCAGTATGACAACATACTAGTATTTAGCATGAATACATTCTAGTATTTGGGGCCCCTGCCTTTTGAAAGGTTCCATTTAAATGCCACATTGGGGGTCATTTACTAAGGGCCCGAATCAATATTTTTCGGTGGGTTACCCGAATATTAACGATTTAACGAATTGCCCCATGTTTTTGGCGCACGTGATCAGATTGTGGCGCATCGGAGTCGGCATGCATGCGACGGAAATCAGGGGAAGTCGCCATCGGAAAACCTGACGGATTCGGAAAAAAAGCGGAATCTTTTTTTAAAAAATGTGTCGCTTGACACATGCTTACCTGCACCCAGTATAGGATCGTGAACTCCAGCGGACTACAGCCCAGCAGCGACACCTGGTGGACATCAGGCGCACTACCTTAGTGAATTCCGGCCGAACCCGAATCAGCGTCGAATGAATTTTTCATTTATCCCTCTTATTGCTTTGGGATTTGCCACTTGATGTCCCTATCGGGTACTGACAACTAGTCAGCCATGTATACCGCTTATACCATATAGCACAGCATAGGACCATCCATCTAACTTTAGAGTTTTAGTTTATCTCCCCAAGTTCTTTTCTTAAAAATATTGTTAACATTTTCTTAATAATACCTTAAGTAAACGCAGATAAGCAGAACTAAAACAAGTAGAAAGACTCCAGCAACTATCCCCATAATGAGAGGTAAAACCCCTGTTTCAGCTGTAATATATAAAAAAGATATAAAAAGGTTAGAAAAGATATCATTTGGATATTGGATGATGATCATTATTATTATTATTTTATTTCTTTTTTTTGTATCAGATTTTTTGTAGTAACCGGACAAGTTTTTGACGTATAAAAAAAAAGTGCCATAAAAGTACAGATACAAAATGCCTCCACCCACTGATGCATCATGGGTCATTTATGAACAAAACCAGAAGATGCTGTCCCATAAAGGTTGTAAAATGGGAGGTGCACCATTAGCTGGGCCTGTAATAAGAGCGGAAGGTTTAAAACATAATCGTAAGAAGTGAAGCAGGTTTTAAGCACCATTTCAATCTCAAATAATAGTTGGTCTCGGCATGATTATGGAAGTTGACATGAGTATCTCATCTGCCGAAGCATCTAAGCATTAATAGGAACCTGACAAATCGTTAGAGACCTTTATGCCACCATTAAGCCATATGGCTGGGGCTTAGGGACCCAAATTACTTTAGCTCACCCCTGAATTGTGAAACACTTACGTTGTATGTGGATCTCATCTGAGGAGGAATCTCCAGCCGTGTTGTGAGCGATACATGAATAGCGGCCGTAGCTCTTCCCATTGTTGTCTATGGTCAGAGTCTTCCCTGTCTCATTGTGTAATATAGATCCATCCTTCCTCCAGGTGTAGTGAGTTACATCAGGACGGCTGCTCCGGAAATCACACACCAACTCATGGTCATTCCTCACCGTGATGTTCACCCCATCCGCTGCATCTATAGACCAGGGAAAAATCCAATTTCCCAAATAACACTATGTAACATAAGAGTAGATTTATCTTACAAGGATACAAGATTGTTTGTTGATTATTATTATTCTATTAAGATTCTATTAAGATGACTTGTTAAGATAATGTTCTCCTTTAAAGTAAAATCATAAAACAAAATTGGAAACCTTAATTACCCCATCAAAAACTAACAAACCACCCCAAATAAGTGGAATAGTGGTTCCTGATCGATTGTCTATTCCACTCCAAGACAATTTAGGGGATGTCGTACAGAGAATAGATTAGGATACCCCAAGACATATTGAACCCAGAATTTCCACAACACTTCTCAATTCCCTTAATTCCCTTATTTTCTCCCAGCAGCCTGCCCTAGCTGCCATCAATTCAATCGAAAACATTTTCGGACCTAGTGGAACCCTCCATTGATTGGGAGCTAGCCCCTGTGGTGGAGAATCTTCTTTGGGAAAAGAGCCTCGGACCTGACTGTTTCAGTGGGCAGTTTTACAAAATGTTCCTCACGGATTTATCCACTATCGTCCTTGGTGCCTTTAATGCTGTTTTGCTGGACCTTTCCTGTCCAATCTACATGTAACCATATCACCAGATGGCTCCCAGTGCTGAGGCATCTAGAGGTCAATATCTTTATTGAATGTAGACCTGAAAGTTCATACCCACTAATGTTTACATTATTTATGAAATTATACTTTGTCTTATTCTAAATATATGTCTACTGGCACTGTGCCCTCTGACTTCAACAATATTAACAATGTGTCCATTTGAATTGGTCTGCATGCACTGTTGTTTATAGTGCCCATCAGGCCATTCATCTATCATTGTATGTGATATTACTGTTTCAGGAATGTTTTTGCACCTTTATGTCCACCAGGGATTGTTTTTATGGGTTGGTTTTTAGTCTTGGTGATCATAAATTTGTCACTCTTTTGTATCATTAATAAAAATTTATTTATTTTGCACAAATTGTTGTTTATTATTTTTTGGATAGTTTTCATGAGTTATGTATATATATATATATATATATATATATATATATATATATATATATATATGTATATCCTCTTGGTAGCAGGCCTTGTTTTTCATAATCTACCTGGATAATTGGTATTTCAAGTGGGGTATGTACCAAGTAGGAAATGAAGGAGCGATACTATCAAGACTCTAGACATGAAGGCCTTTGATAGGATACTTTGGTCATCCTTATAAAGTACCCTCATTCATATTGGCTTTGGACCTACCCTGTCCTCCAAGATCCTGACTCTTTAGCAATTCCCATCAGCTAGATTGTAAATTAATGGTGGCCTTTCAGCCCCATTTCTTATACATAATGTCATGAGGCAGGAGTGCCCTGTTTTCGCCCTCCTGTATTTGTTGGTGATGGAGCACCTCGTGAGTACTATCCAGAACAATCCTGACATCTGTGGCATCACTATTGCAGGCACTGAATATAAATGTTCTGTCTTTGATGATAACCTACTGATAGATGTAACTGATCCTCAAACCTCTTTACCCTCCCTGCCCTTGGAGCTATCACATTTGGCGAATGGTCTAATTTCAAGATCAGTATATCTAAATCAGAGACCATGAATGTATTATTATTATCTCTGCAGCCCCATTTGATCTCTGTGATTAAACAGACCTTGCCTTTTGTGTGGCCATCAGGAGGCATCTCTTAACTTGGAATTAAACTTTCCCTTAACCTTTTGAAATAATTTGATAATAACTTCGTACCTCTTGGTTCATTACTAGATATGAGTGAGCACTAAAATGCTCGAGTGCTTGTTATTCGAGACAAACTTTTCCCGATGCTCGAGTGCTCGTATCGAATAATGAGCCCCATTGAAGTCAATGGGAGACTTGAGCATTTTTCACTGAAAGAACACATTGAAAGAAGAACACTGAAGAACACATTGCAGATGTTTGCAGATGTTTTCACTGAAAGAACACATTGAAACAACACTGAAGAACACATTGCAGATGTTTCCGTACATCTGCTCAGTTATCCGAAGACACGCGTGCAGAACGGTGTTCTTCACAATAGTATGTGAAGAACAATATGTGCGAAGAACACATTGCAGATGTTTCCATACATCTGAAATGTGTTCTTCACACATATTGTTCTTCACATACTATTGTGAAGAACACCATTCTGCACTAATGTCTTCGGATAAGTTAGCAGATGTACGGAAACATCTGCAATGTGTTCTTCACTGTGTTTTTCACTTAAATGATCCTGTGTTCACTGTTTTCATTGTATTCTTCACTGTTCTTCACTGTGTTTTCTTAAGTAAATGCTCGATCTCGAGAAGGGGAAATAATCGTCCGAGCAACGAGCCGTTTCGAGTACGCTAATACTCGAACGAGCATCAAGCTCAGACGAGTATACTCGCTCATCTCTATTCATTACTTATCTACATGTCTTGGCAGCTTGGGATCTGTCCTGGTATGCTAGGATTACTAGCCTTAAAATTACCCTATTGCCCAATTAGCTCTATATGTTGAAGACTGTTCTGGTCTTATTCCCCTCCCAACCCCCCCCCCCCTTCTGGCTCTGAATTCAGAAATGCTTTAACAAATGTATCTGGATCCCTGGCAGACCTGGGAACTTATTATTCAGTGCATGCTAGACTGCTGGACTACTTCCACTCCTATGCCCCTAAAGCTTGGGTACCATTAACACAATTTATGTTTCTACGGAACTTGTCCACAGTCCCCCACTTTTTCATTCACCACAGGCCACACTCTCCATATTCAGTATGATAGAACCAAAGGGTCCTCTAGTCCTCAATATCGACAATCCTTCCAGGGCTCTATAACAGACAATTTTTCTCATCTTCCATTTCAAGACCCCTCAGATTTTAATGGGTGCTGTCTAGAACATCCCTAAAAACTTTAAATGTTTTGTTCTTCCAATGTCACTCTGATTATGTCAATATTTTGAATACACTCAGATGCAATACTTTTATGACTGCATTAAAGGGCTCATGGACCTGGGCCGTGTCCTATTTCCCTTTGAAACCCTGTGTTTGGCAAAATTATCAATCCCATATTCCCTATCGGTGCTCTATAAGATGTTAATATCTTCTTCTGCTCAAATCCCTCCTTTCTTCAGCACTGCCTGGTAGACGTTACTGGAAGATCTTTCAAACCCACACAATGGTTCAAGAGTTTCTCCCTGTCCCAAAGATCTGTGATCACCACCAAGGGTCAGGAGATTAGTTGTAAAGTGCTTTCTCACTGATATAGGGCCCCGACTAGTATCCATTTTATGGAGATGCTCCTCTCTACAACATATTGTCCTACAGACTATTCATGATATCCTACATGGTCCTACATTGATAATTCCCTGGAAGCCACCCAAATCTTCATGTTTGATATGCCGCAGTCAACCCTCACCTGTCACCTTAACCAGACTCCAAGACTGTCATTCTTTGTAAATGGAAGTCCTCTGTTACCCCATCATTGCAAAAGTGGCAACAACACGTCTATCCAAAGTATGGTGAAACTTTTTGAATTGTCCTTGGGAAAAGACCTGCTATGTGACCTGGACACTCTGTCGATTATACTAAGCCAAACATGTTATATAAATTACAACTGCTTAAAGAGAACCTGTCATTTTTAGCTGATGACAGGTTCCAAGTGATATTAGACAGTATATACGTACATAGAACAAGGAGCTGTAACGGGGCAGATGCTCCTCCACCCACCATATTTGCAGCAGTACAGGAATAGGGCTCCATGTCCCTGGTCACATTCCTCACTCTGATCTCCCTTCCTGCGCTTCGTATTTTGGTTTTCCCTTTGTACCAGTCATACAGAAATGCACCAGGTCTGGAGACGCTGTTACATTGTAACCTCACATCACTTCCTTCTATCACATTATCCATCTCATTAACGGTGACTGTCACATTTCTTGGAGAATCTGTGGAGAAAAATTAGATGTTTTAATTAACATGAAAAATATTTGGCTTTTCGGAGAATTTGTGAAATGTTTCAGATGGATCTTGTTTCTATCACAACCCTAAAGAGAGAACAATCCAAAGTTGAGAGGGAAACTATGATGGCTATTGGGGACACTAGACCACCCACAGGTCCTTATGGGCTAGTGATTTGTGTCTCAAACGTGGCATGAACAGTGAACCGAGGACATTATCCAGGCTTCACTTGCCGTATCGCAAGGCGCAGGAACAGGATCTTCAGTTGTAAGTCTGGTGTTCAACATAAAAGATTGCTTTTTGGACATGCGGGTGGTTCAGTGTCCAAATTGGCCATCACAGGTTCCCTTTAAGCTTTATGATCGTCTTCTCTTTTCAGTTGTACCAGAAATAAGATGTGGTTTAAGGCCTCAAATCGACCTGACAGGTCCTCATTAAGCAGAAAACAACCCAGAAAAAGTTTTGAACCTGAAAAAGCAGAGGCGCTTATAACAGATGACTGGAGCCTCCTGATAAATCCAGCACTGGGTGGGGTGAGGATGACACCCCCTGATGCCATCTGTATGATAAATAATCCCACATGAATTTGGTAAAGGCTCCAAAGGGTTGATGTTATCCCAGGTAACCAGAGATCTTAACACTGCTAACTATTAGTGAGTGTGACTTATAATCTTTGGCAGTTATTCTATACTCTTTTACTACTTTATGTATATTTTATGCAATGAGTAACTTGCTATTGATGTAATACTGCATCTTGTGCATTACCCATTCATCTCATCCTTTTTGTGTAAGTTACCTCGGAGGATTTTCTCTTATGTGTTTAGCTGTCTGTGAACAGCATTGTTTTTACCTCTCTCACTGATATTTCATAGCCTTTTAGCTTCTTTGGATTAAATATCTTGCCATAAAATATATTTGATTAGATGAATGTTGGGCTGTGTGTGTTTTTCCCTTTGTGGGTGTAACAAACGTGCCGGCATCATTCTTTGTCCAGGGTATTTGACTGAGGATGCGTTGATTTTCTTTGGTAACACTTGTCATCTGCCCGTGTGAACTTGCTCTTAGCTAGCTGGCACATTTAGAGTTGTCTGCACTTCACCCTTATCCTCGTGTAGTCTGCTCTGCACAGCAACAGTTAATTCTTTGATTGACAGACTTCCTCTCCAATCACCTGGAGCAGTCACCTATAAGTGTTTGGTTCTTATTTAGCCCAGAACCTATAATATTTCTGCTGCCTATTCTGTTAGTTCCTCACCTTGCTGCTCTTTAAATTCTGCTGTAATTCTGATTTTCCACTATTTTGGCTATTGTTCTGAGACTATCCATTTGTATCTGAGTTTTTGTGTCTTAGCTGCCATCTCTGCTGTGACCCGGACCTCTTATTGTGTTTGTCTTGTTTTGCACAGTGTCAGCACAGTGAACATGGGAGGAATGGTCTTCTAGTTTTCACATATCGCTAAAGATACATAGAGACAAGTAGGCAGGGGACAGTTTGGTGGGCTTACTGTCCTCCGCGAGTCCAGAGCCCTCATTAGAGGGAGTTAAAAGAAATCTTGAGTTGTTGCGATATTACGCAGCCTAACCACACATAATTATATGGTAGTGACTTAGTGCTAATAAATTCACACATCAAGATTTTTTTTGTGATACGGCACCAATTTAGAAAGTTACCCCCAGTTTTTTTATGTTTATGCATTGAAAACTATTGTAAGACAACAACTGGTAAAATTATTGATAGCAGGTATGTGTCACCAAGATTCCTGGCCTTGGTGATGTAAAAAACCCGGTAGCTGTATTCCAGTGACGTTATGTTACTGAGCAGCTTTTCCTTTCGATAGTTCAAGTCCAGGTTTTTTATAGAGCTACCAATAAGTCTGGGTGGGATGGTCGCTCCCATACTCCAGTCCAGGTTTCGACACTTATTAAAAGACAGCAGTGACTACACCTCTATAGTATGTACATATGTAATGTTCATCCTGTCCCCTATAATACGTACAGTTCATTTTCAGAATTTTGGATGTCTCATGAATCACATCATTAACATAATGGACGGTGCATTGTATGGGAGTCCCCTCATCCTCATATACAGGAATATACGTCAGTATAGATTCTTCTTTCCATTTTCCTCCCGCAACCATCTCTGACCGAATTTTAACTGGCCCGGGTTTACTCCATCTTAGAGAAGGAGGCGTAGAGGCACATCCATGTTCTACATAACATCTGATGGTGGTGGCTTCTCCCTCAGTTATATAATTAAGCACGAAAAGACGAATGTAGACTGTATCTGGGAATCAAAAAGAAACCCACCATTATTCATGATTAGCATTAGAAATAGAGTTTACAGAAGATATAGTCTATATGTACTGGATACTAAACTTGGCGATCACCTGGTCAGTGGAAAACTGTGTTGGCTTTCATATGTGGTAAAGAGTGATGAGCAGTCCCAAAATTTAAAACCCTGTTTACATTTTTAAATACCTTCTAATAAAATAAGGGGTCAGGTCCAGGGGGCCCAAATTTGCAAAGTTTGGTACAAACCTGAACTTTGTGGTTCAGGTTCACTCATAATTAGTGGTAAATAACCTCCTTATTGGATTAGTCTTTCTGAGAACCTTATGTTGGACAACATGGACAGTCCATAAGGTTACATTTGCAAATGATGGTCAGCCACCTTTGACCTTTAGGATGCAGTGTGTTTTAGAGTTTTTATATTGTTGTGTTATCATTGTCTGTGATATTTCATTATTACGGCTCAAAAAGAAATCTCTAAAATCCCCTCATATTTTTTTGTAGACCAGGGCAGAGTTTTAGTTGAAGTCCAGCCCTGCATCCAACCATCCCTTACATACATCTACAGCATAGAAACACATGGAAAGGTCACAATCATCTAATCTAAGGGAATAAAAGAAGATTACTAATGATAGTAATGAGCAGAACTGAAACATCATAAATAACACCCAGTGGGGCAGATTTACTTACCCGGCCCATTCGCGATCCAGCGACGCGTTCTCTGCGCTGGATTCGGGTCCGGCTGGGGTTCACTAAGGTAGTTCCTCCACCATCCACCAGGTGGCGCTGCTGCGCTGAGAAGCATCGGAACGCACTGGAGTTCACCAAGCCGGGCTGAGTGAAGGTAAGTGCAAGCTCCGCGACAGATTTTTTTTAAAAATGCGGCGTTTCTTTCCGAATCCGTCGGGTTTTCGTTCGGCCATGCCCCCCGATTTCCGTTGCGTGCATGCCAGCGCCGATGCGCCACAATCCGATCACGTGCGCCAAAATCCCAGGGCAATTCAGGGGAAATAGGTGCAAATCGGAAATATTCGGGTAACACGTCGGGAAAACGCGAACCGGGCCCTTAGTAAATGACTAAGGGCCCGGGATGGTTTGGAGAATCCTTCCACCAAATAACATAATCAGGGAGCAATGATCATCCCTAAAATGGCCGTGCCCATCGCAAGCACAACATTGATTTGATTGCTGCTGGTGGCATTTAGAGAGTTATCATCTGTGATCAGTGCCAGCGCCGATAGTGGGCATTATTGGCAGAAGGACTTAAGCCGAACTCGAACCTGAACTTCCTGATGTAGGTCGAGGTCTGGAAGACCCAAACTGGCATGAGCTTTGCTGTTCTTGTCCGCTCAATACCAGGAATGATAATAAAGTCACATATAACACAAGTCAGAACATTTCCAGGTATTTACCCCGGACATAGAGGTGAGCCGTGGCTAATTGTACATCATATGCATTAATATTTCTATCTTCTGCAATCCCTGGAAAATATAAAGTGTTATCATCCTCTCTTGTCACAGGGTCTATCCGCAGGGTACAGCTCTTATCTCCGGGCACCAGGGAGGTTCTGCTTCTGTATTTCTCCATCACTGATGATGAGTCCTTGGTGTTTAGTATCTCTGGATGAGAAGTATTCTTATGTATGTACCAGACAGTGCTGGACATCTCAGACCTCCCTGAAGAGTTGTATGTACAAGGGATCTCCACACAGGTGCCGAGCAGAGCTGAAGCCCAATAAGGGAAAGTCCATCGCTGACTCTCAGACCCCAGATAGAAGCCTGGAAGCAACGAGCAGAACATGAGGCCACAGTCACCGATTCCCATTATATCCGATTATTCTCTCATTGTGAGACGACTTACCCTGACAGATGAGGAGAAGATAAAGCTGCTGCAACGCCTCCATTCTGGATGAAATAGGTCAGCAACTAAAACAGGAAATACATTTCATAGTAAATCCAAATTCATAGAAACATGGAAGATGTCACAAAAAGATTATGGTGTCATATATTTCAGCTTTACCATGCGATAATGTACAAAACTTCTGTAAAGTAATAAGCCACTTGTTATCATTAGAGATGGGCAAATTGATTCTAACAAATCGGAATTCGGTTAGAATTTCAGGAAAACATTGATTCGTTACATAGCCGAAGTTTACGGTGATTCGTGGGAACTAAGTTTTTTTTCTCCTTTATTACCAAAATGGGCGCGAGCACAGCGTGTTACATGGGGCAGAGAACTCTGGGAAGGAGAAAGGAACACCTCCGATCACATGTGCAGACCTGTAAGCCTATCAGCGACCGGCAGGCTGATGTCACACAGACTATAAGAAGAAGCAGCCATTTTCAAATCTCGGCAATTCACACTGCATGTGCTGCCTGTAGCGTCCAGCTGCTTCTACTATACTGTGCTGTAGTGATTTTTGCTCAAACAGTGTCCGTTTTGGGGGTTCTGTGTACCCCTATTTGCAGTTCTTTTTTGTTTCTGAAGTGAATAGGACAAAATCAGTGTCAAATCCACATACTTTCTGTAGTGATTTCTGTTCCAATCCCATGGTGTCCGTTTTGGGGGATCTGTATACCCAAAATAGCAGTTCTAAATAATAATTCCTTTATTTATATAGCGCACACAGATTATGTAGCGCTGCAAAAAGCATGTGAAATAGGTCCCTGTCCCCATGGGGCTCACAATCTAAACAACCTAAAGAATTAATTTTGTGGGGAGACAAAAAGCACAGAAGATTCAAGTGTATTCCGCTTAAGAAGAATTGTGTACAGTAGAGTGCCTCTCACCTGGTCCAGTGAAAAAAGAAGTGTATCGTAATAGATAGAGGAGCTGCTGCTGACGGGACATCAGGTCCGTGCAACCAGTGTTGGCGGACTTGGCAGTGTGGCAGAGATCCACGAGGTGTCGTCCCGTTCTGGAAGGTGCTGCCACGCTCAGAGATTAGACCGGAATAGTATATTCATAAAAGTGATTTTAATAAAAAGTAAAACACTACACGTTTCGGCTCCGGGCTGGATCCTTCGTTAGGTTTACAATTACATACCATATGTAATTTTTCACCTAATTAAGGCACCAGCCCGGGCTCCAGCCCGGAGCCGAAATGCATAGTGTTTTACTTTGGATCTCCGCAACTTCAAATTAATTTCAAACTTTGTCATTGTGCGACAATGTGGCCTCCTCTGCTGTGGGCTCTGTGGGCTCCTGACGCTGCTGCTGCCGCCACCTCCAAGCTCTGTCATTGTGCCACTCTCTGGCTTTCCATGTTGCTGCTACCTCCATAATTTTTTTACACAAAACTGCCTATAGGCAGTCAAAGAGAGCCCATATCCGGACAGGTGAAAAAATAAAACATCACTTTTATTGGAAAAATAAATAAAATAATTAACACTAATTCAAAAAACGTGGCATAGACCACTGGGTGCAGAGGACTCTAGTGAGTTAAGAACACAATGTGGTCTAAGACACAGGCAGTTGCATACACGAAGAAGGTTCAGAGCCTATACAATTGAACTGCTAACCGTGAACCATTGGCCAAGTATAGTGCACTGTGTTACGCAACGCTGTCTGCATAAGGTAATGTAGCCTGTAATATGATTTAAAGCCCTAGGCTAGATCCCTAGTCTGAGAGGCTCGAGTATTGCCTCAGCTGCCCCACTAGGGGCTGCTAGTGCGGTAAGGCATATGTTATAGTGTGTATTACATATAGGCGTCAGACCTACAGACAGCGATTATATAGGCTATAAGGTCTCATATAAGTCACTATCTATGTCCCTATCTCGGATAGTAACTAAGATAGATGTTGCCGCTGCCTACTAGGACTCTTCCACACTGCTATTTAAAATTAGACAAACATTAGCCCCCTGACATGTTTCGCCAGTACAACTGGCTTCATCAGGGGTTTGGGCTAATATTGGGTACATTTTGAATTTAATCCCTGCCGTGACAGAAGGTCCATTTGTTTTTTTGTAAATACCTCCATAATTTGTCATTGTGCCACTCTGCGGCCTACTCATGCTGCTGCCAACTGACCGCTGTCTCCCTGGAACACCCTGTGATTTCCATAATGATGTTTTCACCCTCCACCACTCTATGACGTTGCCACTATGTTTAGTTTTCCCCTTAATTTCATCTGTCAGAAGGAATGAAAAGATTCAGGATTGATAGCCAAAAGCAGGAGTGGATACAGAACACAGAGGACATGCAAATATCCCATTTACTGGTCATCTCTGTTTTGGATCCACTCCTGTTTATTTTTGGCTTTAGCAATACTGATGATGGATTATTGACCGAAAGTCTTTTGGGGGTTTCTACATGTATCAAGGTTTAACACAACAGGTTCTGTCGTAATCTATGAAATCATCTGATGTCAGTGTAAAAAGAGTGCACTCTTTGATGTTATAGTGGGATCTTGGCCCTCAGCTCAGTCCTTTCGAGCTGGCACAGACGTTACCTTGTCAGGCTGCGTTCCTACTTTGCTTATTTGGGGATGTGGGCCTCTTTAAGTGCACATGGAAGTGAAGAGTGAAGCGATTCTAAGAGCCGCGGCTGTCATGTGCATGTCATACTAAAACACAGCATTGTTTGAAGACCAAACCACGCTCCCTATGCATATTTAAGCATGGCACAATGTTCTACAACACGCTACAGGCTCTCTGTAGCCAAGAGATACCTGTTTTTTAACGTGATTCGTCATGATTCGATTGGGGTCGAATAAAATTTTTTTAAAAAATGTGACGAATTGGGATGAACGGAATTTTAACAAATTCTCCCATCTGTAGTGGTTACTATGCCAAAAATAGTCTGTAACACCATTCTACTATAGACATCAAAAACAGAAACCTGTAGATTTGTGTGGGGGAGTTTTCCAGGCATGTTTTGTGACCAGTGCTGAGGGCATTGTGATGGGAGGGGCAGAAGGAGAACTGTGACCATCACCATATAAATTCTGATTATGTTCCTCACGTCTATGTAAATCTCACTGTAAAGAGCATGACAGAAGTGACTTTACTTCAAAAAAGAAATCTCCACCAAAGCCAGGGAATACCTTTTTTTTAACGTGATTTGTCATGATTCGATTTGGGCCGAATCAAATTTTTTCGAAAAATTCGTCGAATCAGGTTGAACCAAATTTCAACAAATTTGCCCATCTCTAGTTATCATCTGCATACTATAATACAGCCGTATGCTCATGAATATTCATTAGGGGCTCACATATTTATGAAAGGAATCATTTTGTACAACCTTCTCAATACTAGCAGCTGATTGGCCTCCTATACTGTTTGAGGAAAATGGGATTTTGTATGATTTTAGTTCAGTACTAATTCAGAGTAATCTGCTCAGCTCCTCCTGCTCTATAACATACTGTCTGCAGATAGGACACTATGGGCCACATTTATTCTGCAAAACGATGAGCTCACAGCAAGAGAGAAGAGAAGTTTGCAGAAGTTTGCAGAAGCTTGCAGAAGTTTGCAGAACCTGAGTGAAGTTGGCCCCCCCACCTTGTTCAAATCAAACTAAATTGGTGTCAAACGTTTGTGCTACGTTTGTGCTGGTTTGTGCAGCAGAAATTTTTGTTTGTGCCACTATCGTTTTTGAGATTTTAATGAATGTTTCCAGAGGACATCAGAAGTCAACCAGCCCCCAACCCCCCCCCCCACATTGCCCAAATCAAACAATACTGGTGTCGAACAATTCTGCTACGTTTGTGCTGGTTTGTGCTGCGCAAATTTTTGTTTGTGCTGCTTTTGTTTTGAATATATGAACAAAAAATTAAAGTTCAAAAGTTCAAGCAGCCCCCCCACATTAACCGAATCAAACAAAACTCTTGTTCAAACGTTAGTGCTATGTTTGTGCTGGTTTGTGCAGCCAAAATTTTCGTTTGTGCCGCTATAATTTTTAAGGTATGTTCAGGTGTTCAAGGTGTTTAGGATGAACTGGTAAAAAACAAACCTAGTGACACTTCCCTGATTTGATCACCAGGGGGAGCTAGCAAACACATTGTACTTTGGAAGAAATTAACTCTAATGACCTTTGCAAAAAAGTATGAATATATTAAAAATGATAGCGGCACAAAAAAATTTTTTGCTGCACAAACCAGCACAAATGTAGCACTAACGTTTGACACCAGTTTTGTTTGATTCGGTTAATGTGGGGGGGCTGCCTGAACTTTTGAACTTAAATTTTTTGTTCATATATTCAAAACAAAAGCAGCACAAACAAAAATTTGAGGAGCACAAACCAGCACAAACGTAGCAGAATTGTTCGGTCCCAGTTTTGTTACATTTGGGCAATGTGGGGGGGCTGGTTGACCTCTGATGACCTCTGGAAACTTTCATTAAAATCTTAAAAACGATAGCGGCACAAACGAAAATTTCTGCTGCACAAACGTAGCACAAACGTTTGACACCAATTTTGCTTGATTTGAACAAGGTGGGGGGGGGGGCAACTTCACTCAGGTGTTTGCAGATACTACAAACAAGTGACCCCATGTAATTCTGCACAGTGTCTGAGGGGGATATTGTGCAGAATTACAGGGGTGCAGCAGGAGACCAGCACTGGGGGATCCCCTCCAGGAGAAGCCCCTGCTGAGGAGGTCACTGGGTGCTGGGTGTCACACACCTGGGTGCTGCTGTGAGTGTTATCTTCATGATGGGCTGTGGGAGAAGCAGAGAGGAGCTTGTAGCAGGATCACATGTAACTGCCTGAATCTAACATTGCGCCTAAACTGTTTTAAAGTAAAGTGATTAATAAGAGGAAGGAAATTACCTTATCACAGATGGTTGTAGCTTGTGATAATTCTGGCAAAACAGTGCGCCAGAATTTAGGCGCAACTACTACACTTAGGCGCACAAAAGTGATAAATGTGGCCCTACGTCCTCAGTTCCTCCTCCTCTATAACATGCTGCCTGCAGATAAGACACCATGTATAATTTGTTCAGCTCCTCCTGCTCTATAACATGCTGCCTGCAGATGGGACCCTATGTACAATCTTCTCAGCTCCTCCTGCTCTATAACATGCTGCCTGCAGATAGGATACTAGGCAGTGTGCTGGCTCCTTATATACTTGGGGGGTAGTGGGCCGGATACCTATATATACTGGGAGAGGCAGTGTGCTGGCTACCTATAAACTGGGGAATGGGGCTGCAGTGTGCTGGCTACCTATATACTGGGGGAACTGCAGTGTGATGGCTACTTATATACTGGGGGAACTGCAGTGAGATGGCTACTTATATACTTGGGGGCAGTGTGCTGGCTACCTATATAGTTGGGGGCAGAGTGAAGAGTTGCACTGTGTGTGTATATTTATATTATAAAGGGTGGATGGTATTTAATAGAGGGGGCTGTATATGCATCTAATATAGGGAGGATGATATTTAATATAGGGGGCACATTATATATCTATATTTATTACAGGGGGGACTGTATGAATTAATCAGGGGTACTGCATGCGTTAATTCATTATGGGGGTTTTATCTTTTGGGATACTGTATAAATATGTATAAAGGGAACAGAGATTGGTCCTGATGCTGTGTTTCTGTATAAAACTTGGTTCTAGTGCTTTACTTATATATTGGACTCCATGCTGGTGGTGTATTTATGTACTGAGCTTTGTTCTGGTGAAATTTATATGTAAATCACTATTAGAATAATTCATGACAGGCACAATATTATAATTTGGAATACACTGTAGATTTTAGTTAAAATGGAACCACTTAATTTTGTGGGGAGCAATATTTAAGGTAACTCGGTGGGATAGTGCTGCATGCACGGTAATCCATACATGAATCCAAGTCTCTAATCATTTTTGTTTTGTGGCCAACTGTTTACGCTAAAATCGGGAAGCATTGTATAAATCTGGGGAGGCATCTTTTGACTTTTGCCCTGTACCTAGAAACTGCCCTGTCTGCCGCCCACTATATAAAGACTAGTAACCCGGTCACATGTTATAGTCAGGCTGTAAAATGTCGTCATACTCACAATTTCATGTTATTAAGGGATTAGTCTGGTGGTTACTGTCTGACGAAGCTCCTTTAGCAGAAATCTGAATGTTTTCTCCCAGTGTCCGTGTCCTTCTGACTTCTCTATATTTGTATATATAAGCTAATCCCTATTTTGGGATTCTTGTTTTCCGCTATTACACATCCTTTGCTGGTCTTAGAACAAGCAGCAGGGACCTCCCTCCATTACTCAGAGTCCTCCTCTCCTCCTCCTCCTCCTTGTTCTCTGTTGTTATTGTATCAGGAAACTCATCTCCATTTCTTTCATTCATCACTGCTACAACCCAGGATGGAGCTGCTACAATGTATTTGGTTTTCCTTATTTTCTGTATGTACCGTAATACATTTAAATTTACATTTAATTTGTAGAGATTGGAATTTCTAATTATATTAATTTGTTTATACATATTATAATCTCCAGTCCAGCGCCTTATACCTCCACTCCTTTCTTTTACCTCTTCCACTCTAAACCTCCTTCACTCCAGTGCCATACCTCGTCCACTGTGATGCCATACCTCGTCCACTGTGATGCCATACCTCGTCCACTCTGATGCCATACCTCGTCCACTGTGATGCCATACCTCGTCCACTGTGATGCCATCCTCGTCCACTGTGATGCCATACCTCGTCCACTCTGATGCCATACCTCCTCCATTATGATGCCACACCTCCTCCATAATGATGCCATACCTCCTCCATTATGATGCCATACCTCATCCACTCTGATGCCATACCTCGTCCACTCTGATACCATACCTCCTAGAATCCGGTGTCATACCTCCTCCACTCTGGTGCCATAGCACCTCTTCTCTCATGTCATACCTCCTCCACTCTGGTGAAATACCTCCTCCAATCTGATGCCATACCTCCTCCATTCCACTGCCATAACTCCTCCACTCCAATACCATACCTTCCCCAATCTGATGCCATAGCACCTTCGCTCTTCACTCTGGTGCCATTCCTACTCTACACCTGTGCCATACCTCCACTAATACTGTGCCAGACCTCCTCCACACCAGTGCCATACCTCCTATAACCCACCACAGTTCAGTGTTTCAGCTTTTCTTGTGAAATTTTGATTAGTATTATTATCTCCGCTCCTGTTCTATACCTCCTCCACTCCTTTGTCATAGCAATGCATCAGTGAAAAACACATTGGGGCTCATTTACTAAGGGTCTTGCTCTGCACTTTGGTCAGACTGTGCACCTTTTTCGGGGCTAAAACAGCTTGGACAAGTATTTAAGAAGTGTCTTCACTGCGATTGTGGTGCATGCAATCCTTTTTGGCGCAGCTGCGCTGGTCTCCATGCGACGCAAATTAGGGGGCCGTGCCATCAGACCCAACTGATTCGGACTGAGCGCGGCACAAGCACAAAGATGCACCACAAAAAAAGATGATGAACTCTGTCGGACCTGAGCGGGGATGCGACACATGCCGGATTTCAGGTGCACAATCTTAGTGAGTCACTGCACAGCGCATTATACACGGACAATGCAATTCTGTGAACTCTGGTGACCCTGTAAGTAAATGTGCTCCATTGTATATATATTGTTTTTGAAGAAACTCATTAGCTATAATAAGTCAGTTACCAAAGGCATGTGACATGGCATTACAGCCTTGTTCAAGAGATACAGGATAACAATCTAATAAATCTATTTTTGTGACCTGGTCAAAAGAAAAGTGCCCGTACTCCGTAAGTGATGGAACATCCTGACCTCCTGCCCATTCAATGTCATAGGAGATGTGAAAGTAGTCGAGCACAGGTCCTGATATCTCCGCCACTATCATTCTTCCTCTGAGAATGAGCACTGTGCTCGGCTAATTTCAGCACTCGCCTAGATGTTGAATGTCAGGACACAAACTCAACCCGTCACTCCATCAATTGGTGGGAATTGGGCAGTCAATGTACTTGAACTACAATAGCTTATAAAAAATAGCTAAAAAAAGTATAATATATTAAAATGAGGTAATTCCCCCATAAACACATGGAAAACAATAAATCAGAATTGAGACATGATAATGGGTTTGTTCAGATTCATTATTTGTAACTAAGGGAATTCCATGTATTCATAGTCCCCTGCCGAAGCCCGCAAGACGGACGATACCCGTGGGGCTTCAGCTCTCCCCTTTCAAGACCTCTACATACGGTAATATTATTATGTATTCACCAAAGTAGCCACTGTATACTTAGTTTATTATCTGCATGCATTTGTATCTGTATTTTTTTTAGGTAATCTTTTCTATTGGGATTTTACCAGTCGCTATCTTTGATACAGAATTAGTTACCCATTAGGTCTTTCTCTGGAGAGATTTTTTGTACTTGTACCCTGTTTTGGGTTTTTTAATTGTTTTAAAATATATTTTTTTCCAAATAAAGTTTGATATTTTGTAACTATACACATCCTCTCATTTTAATATATTATAAAATGTGCTTTGGAGTTGTTTATAATAAAATACATTGTAAGCGGGTAGAGCCCCTGAAAGTGGATTTGTCACCTTGAGCCTGCATAGAGACTCATCAGCTTACTTGCATTTCATCCCAATGGACATTTTGTGATGTTGGGACCCCCACTGGCAGCACGCAGGAGGCATTGGAACAATATATATGCTTTAAGTGTGGTTGTTAGCCAAAACGGTAAATTGACAACCCTGGCCACCTGGGTATGGCGTTATTGGCCAGGGGGACACCTTTGGCCAATGAGAGACATGGCTGCTTTGGCCTCCAATCTGCCAATATGTTCAGATTGTGCAGGATGTCCCTGAACCCTGGATCTGAACCTAGAGTTTGGGTCCGCTCATCTCTAATTATAAACTATATATATAGTTGTAACAAACTAATCAAATAAAAGGGTTTTATGTTTGTGTAAACTTATGGTAAATGTTTCTACTGGGGACTTGTAACTGAATAAAACTGTATTTATTACTTCCTGTTATCCCACTGACCACAGCAAGCATTCCCGAAATTCCTCTCGACACAACAAAAATATTAGAGATTCAGCTCAGCCAATGAGTGGATGTGACAAGTCGCAGAAACTAACATCGAAATATCTGAAAAGTCCATGAAATCAGCTAAAATTCTTTTTGTTGCCCTAAATCATTCTCCCGTTGACTTCAGAAACACATGACAAATATGTTCACAAATCTATTCTTAGTCCCCAGACACATAACCATAATTGTGGTAATTGGCATCGGGTCAAGGTGTCGTGAGCATATCGGGGGGGATTTATTACTGAACTTGCGCTAGTTTTTTTCCCCTTGATGTACCTGGTGTGCCGTATACATGAAGAGTCGGTGCCACATTTTTGCTCCTTTTCACACTCATACCTTAGTTTTTTTTTGTTGCTCAATTTGGGCCCAGCTCGGGAGTCCCAACACTTTTCCTGCACTTGTAGGTTCCTCACACTTCTTTGGGAATAATTGAGGTCTACAAAGTTCTAGTTCATGAATGTGGAGTTTAGACCCTTTTCAGTTGTGCCTCAATTCATTGAGCCCTTTGCACCACCATCTCAGTTTATTGCTATCCTTCATACACTCACACGTTTTTTTCTTTTATTGGTCACTTAATTTGGGCACAGCTTGGGAAGTCTGACCCTTTTTTGCACTTCTAATTCCTGACACTTTTTTGAGCATTTACCCCCTCCCTCTTCTGGACTCTTTTCTACACCCAGGTTTCAATCTGCTGTCACACAGTTGTGTGCATGTCTACCAACCTACTTTTGGTCTACTTACTGGTATTCTGAAATGATATAATCCAGAATCCAAATCTCTCTCTACTCTCTCCAAGACTTTGCTGGAGCTGCACCAGTTCTCTGGAATGTACTATTTTGATACAAAAATGCAATGCAGCAATGAAGAAATTAAAAAAGAGAATTGAAAGTGTGTCTGTAATATCTGTGTTGGCATCATCCTTGGTCAACAAGGTGCAGCTGGGTATGCATGGATAAACATTGTTCTGTGAAAACAGGTCTGTTTCCTCCCAGCAGGTTTGATTTCTGGTTCACTAACAGTTAACCTGCAGTGATGGAAATAATATTTATTCTATCAGTGTTTGATCCAGGATTCTGATATCACATAGAAGGTCTTGGGAACCTAATCTTAGTGCTCAAGTTGATCAGGTTTGTGTTTATTCTCTCTGCCGATATCTGGTATTTTCTGATCTTGACTTGTCTTTCTGGTTTTCCTTGTTGTCTATTGATTTGGTACTTTGTTGTCCTTGTGCTTTCTGACTCTGCTCTTTGCAAATTTTCTTCTTACTTTGTTTGCCTTGTCCTTGTCTGTTACTATGACTTAGGCTACATTCACACTGCTGTTGCCCGCTACGGTACGGTACGGCGGGCAACGGCAGTGCACGGGGAGAGGAGGAGGAGGTGAGCGCAGCTCACCCCCGCCCCTCTCCATAGGAAGTTATGGTGCATGGTGCCATACTACGGACAAAGATAGGACATGTCCTATCTTTTTCCGGGGTACGAAGCAGTACGGTGCCGCACGTGTGCTGCACCGTACCGCTCCCGTAGGGTGCCGTGCACCCATTGCCGTCTATGGGGGATGTATATCGGCCGTATATACATCGGCCGTATATACATCCCCCATACGGCAGTGTGAATGTAGCCTTATACTTATTGCCTAGTTACTGTCTGCCGCATGAGGTGGTTTTGAGTATGTAAGTAGGGACTATCATGTGGGTTTAGTTTTAGAGCTCTCAGTTGTGTCCATATCTCTGTTCCCAGTCTACTTCTTTACAGTGTCATTTCTTTCTACTGACCAAATGGACACGGATTATCCTAATAAAGCTACAGGTGGCGTGTAAGTCTCCCCTTCTAAAGAGTATTTCCAATGGTTGGAATATCCAAACTTGAAAAACTGAATCATGTTTCCTAGGACATAAAGCAGAATTAGCCAATATAAGACACCACTCAAAAACACAAAGAGCAGGGGAGATAAGATTCCCAACGTCACCCTTTCAAACACCACAATAACGTCGGACCAGGGTACCTATCAATAATCAGTTATCACAACCCCACCAACCGACTACTTATCGCATATTGTTTGGAATGGACATAAAGCACTAAACTTATGACACACATATCTAGACATGTCCAGCCAAGAGGAAAAGTGAGGGCTCATATGTCCAAAAGTATAACTATAGAAATTCAACCCAATTGCAAGAAAATACACTATTTATATTTCGTTTGGACCTTTCTTACGTTTCATTTGTTGACAAGAACCACCAGATGGAAAGAATGTTCCAATAAAAGCTTTATCTATAACCACTGATCTGCTTTGAAAATCCCATTCTCAGTTAATGTGTCCTTCATAAATAATCTGATGAGCAAATTTGGGAACCCCGTCATCATCTCTGATATTGGGGGTCATTTACTAAGGGCCCGATTAGCCTTTTCCCGACGTGTTACCGGAATATATCCGATTTGCGTCGATTTTCCCTGAATTGCCCAGGGATTTTGGCGCACGCGACTGGATTTTGGCGCATCGGCGCCGGCATGCACGCAGCAGACATCGGGGGGCGTGGCCGAACGAAAACTCGATGGATTCGGAAAAACCGCTGCATTTTTTTTAAAAAATTGGTCGCACGGGCCATACTTACATGCACCACAATGAAGACGATGAACTCCAGGGCACCCCGGCGGACTTCAGCGCAGCAGCGACACCTGGTGGACATTGGGCGCAGGACCTTCATGAATCGCCGGAAGACCCGAACGCTCGTCGGAGAAGCCGCCGCTGGAACGCGAATGGACCGGGTAAGTAAATGTGCCCCATTGTCTCCAATATCCCTGAAGATCAGCACATGGTAAATCATAAGTATTACAAAGTTCTCGTGAAACCAATGGGATGTTTGCTTAATGCATGGACACACTTGGTCCTCCAAAAAGAAATACATATGTTTAGTCACCGGTCACTCCTGCCATTTAATATAGACTTTAACTTAATTTTTGAAACAAAACCAAATATCTCAATGTTTCAGAGTTGCATATTCCACAAGATCCGCATTGTTGGCTCTGCAAGTGGTTGGTCCGGTCTGGTCCTGCTGTCTATGGGAGATGACTGAATACTCAACATCATTCGATGGCTGCCTTACCTAAAAATTTATAAAATAATTTAAAAAAAACTGAAAACAAGAGCATTTACACTAATTTTCAATAAGCAGCATACATTCCTAAACAAGTTGTAATGTGTATTGATTAGAGATGAGCGAGCACTTAAATGCTTGGGTGCTCACTATTCGATACGAACTTATTCCGACGCTCGAGTGTTCGTATCTCCCATTAAAGTCAATGGGAGACCCGAGCATTTTTTCACTGAAAGAACACATTAAAAGAACAGTGCAGAATAACACATTACAGATGTTTACAGATGTTTTCCTTGTAAGAACACATTGAAATAACACTATTCTTCACTTTGCAGGTGTTCGCGTATGTCTTCCGCTAAGTTCGTAGATGTGCGCTCACATCTGCAAAGTGAAGAATAGAATAAAAACAGTGAAAACAGTGAATACAGGACCATTTAAGTGCAGAACACATTGAAAGAACGCTATTCTTCACATTCCAGATTTTCATGCACATCTCCTAACTTAGCGGGAGACATGCGCGAACACCTGCAAAGTGAAGAATAGTGTTATTTCAATGTATTCTTACAAGGAAAACATCTGTAAACATGTGTAATGTGTTATTCTTCACTGTAAACACAATGTTCTTCACTGTCTTTTATTAATTTAATGCTCAATCTCGAGCCGGCGAGATACTCGTCCGAGCAACGAGCTGGTCCGAGTATGCTAATACTCGACCGAGCATCAAGCTCGGACGAGTATACTCGCTCATCTCTAGTAATGATCTCACCTCAAAGAAAAAGTGAACAAAAAAAACCCTTACATATATCATTAAATTCCGGTGCAGTTTTTGGCCAAAATGTTGGGTTGGGGATTTCAGTGCTACTGGTAGCGAGACAAAAAGTATTGGATTAGCTAATTCCCTGGATAACTTTTGGGAGGGGGGAGTTCATTAACTGATTTTGAAGACCCAGGGTCAAACGTACGGTCAGTTTCGTTGACTCAGATCATTGCTGCCGGCACAGTACAAGAGATCCCTAGGTTATGTACAAGATAGGTTCCTTAGGTTTGTTCTTAAGTTGAATTTGTATGGTCGGAACTGGTATATTTTGTAATTGTGACCCCAGACAATTTTTTTATTTAAAACTTTTCTACACCTTACACCTTACACCTTACAGCTGATCATTGCAGCCTACGACTAAAATAAAGCATCCAGAGAGGTTCATCTGAAGTCACAGTGGGCAGAGAGGTCCGTCTGTAACTAGGAGTCGCCTGTAAGTCAGTTGTCCTTAGGACAACTGTCCAGGGTGAGCTATTCTTTTAAGGAAATGTTTCCCTCACTGAGAATTACTTACTTCTCCATTGCTGTAAATTACATGATTTTCTCCAACGTTCACATCCACCGAGGTCCTAAAATAAATGTAACAAAACTGACTCATGATTCAAACTTAATTTCTACTTAACACTGCCCCATGTGGCTGTATATGGCATTACAAAAAACAAAAACTAATATAAATCTGCCATTTCGTAAATTAGCTTTTTGACAAACTGCAGAATATTATAACATCTGGTTGAACCTGAAGATCAACCAAAAATACCTTCAAAGTAAAAGTTACTGGACTCACTACTGACTATAGTTTATGCCTATTTTTTTCAATTTGTTAAATGTATTTATTATTTAGATAAGTGATATTTCACCTATACTTTGGGGAAAGTCTCTCTTATATGCAGCAATTCATAATGAGAGCAATAATTTTTGAACCCTAAAGTAATGAAACAAATAAATAATAGATTCAGATGGAAACTCACTCTGATTTCATGTAAATTGGCTGAGGTTTGGGATTGGTCTGGATATTTCCATACTGATTTTCATTTCGAGTCACTTGACCCTAGAAGACAAAAAGTGCAAAAACAGAAGATTTATTTTTGAAAGATTCTTTGGATGAAGGACATGGAAATATCAAGCAATGGATCTGATGGTCTTCAGTACAGATTAAATAAGTGAACCAGTTACTAGTAGACAGTTATCGTCATTTTCAGACTGTAAGATCCACCTTACTATAGGGTTCACCCCAGATTATGCAATTCAAAAAAGGCAAAATTAATTTTACACCAATTAAAATTATGGGGCAGATTTACTTACCCGGTCCATTCGCGATCCAGCGGTGCATTCTCTGTGGTGGATTTGGGTCCTGCCGGGATTCACTAAGGCAGTACCTCCGACGTCCACGATGCTGTGCTGAAGACCATCGGATTACATTGGAGTTCACCGTCCTACCCTGGGTGAAGGTAAGTGCATGTCGAGCGACACTTTTTTTTAAAAATGCAGTGGTTTTTCCGAATCGGTTGGGTTTTTTTACAGCCATGGCCCCTGATTTCCGTCGCGTGCATGCCGGCGCCGATGTGCCACAATCCGATCGGGTGCACCAAAATCCCGGGGCAATACAGGGAAAATCGGCGCTAATCAGAAATATTCGGGTAACACGGCGGGAAAACGTGAATCGGGCCCTTAGTAAATGACCCCCTATGTGTTTTTCACTCACTCACTCATTACTGTTACAAATATTTTATGGCATGAACACCCTCTACGGGAAGCATGTGAACAGTCACATGTTTCTGACATCACTCTAGGTCCTGGAGGTATTATTCATGTTGGGACGGCATAGATAGGAGAGCAGTGCAGAGGCTCTTCCTCAGAACTGCCCCCGATCTACAGGACAGTGGTCAGGAGCGTCAGGCAGTGCCGAATCCTCATGACATTTGAACTATAAGATGAAAGCACTTTTTGGCACGATTTTTTTCTTGCTAAAAATAATGTTTTATAGCCTGAAAAATATGGTAATTCCAATTGTTATACACTGAAAATAAAAAGATACTCATAGGATATAAGCATAGCCATACAACACCACTCACACTAGGAGGACTCCTGGTAGAGACTGTTCCATTGACTGGAGGAGCAGATTTCTTGTTCCATCTGTTGAAAACAATAAAGAGTTTTTATACATCCTGTTGAATTATGGGGGTCATAACTAAAAATAGAAAGTTCTATATGAAAAGTAAAGTTTTCTTGTTCTAATTAGAGATTTCCATGGACAATAAAGATTTGTGAGTGAATACTTTAAATCACAACATTTGAAGGAAACCTATCACCATGGATCTACCTATTAAGGTAGATTGGGTGGTAGGTGCCTTTATTGTACGGGAGGATAGGCCTTTTAAGGGCTAATCTACGCTTTCCCTGTATCATTTTCTAACTTTTATTTCCCTAATATGATAATTTTCTAAAGAGGCTACTGGGGCGTGGAGTAGCTGGAGCTGAGGCTATGCCCCGCGGTTACTCCACGCCCCAGAAACTTCTTTGATCAAGGATTATAAACCAAGCACACTTAAATGCTGGTGTGTGCTCCCTCTAACAAAAACTGCTCTTATTTAAAGCTTCTTATGCCCTTGTTTTTAATAAAAAAGTCTTTAGAAATTATGCAAATTAGTCTGAGGGGCTCCAGCCTCCATTAACAGCTATGGAATCCTGAACTTCTCAGGCTCATTTACATAATTTTAAGAAGCCTTTTCTTAAAAAAAAAAAATAAAGCAGATCCTGCCAGAGGGGGCTCGCACCAGTATATCAATGTGCTTGGTTTAAAATCCTTCATCCCGGTGGTAGATGTCTTTAAAGCTTTTATTCTCCTCAGATTTATCATAGTGTGTTCACCACTTTGATAACTCCTAAGGACTGCACTTATTTTGAAGTGCACATTTTTTAAAATGTTAGAGCCCGGAGTTTATTCACACATCTATAGACTTTTTTTGTACAAATCAATAATAAAAATAACAACATCTGAAAACAGTAAATAAAAAATACATGATATGCAAAGACAAATATGGCGCAAACCAGATTTAATGGTGCACAGTGAACTCCAGGATGTGCATAAAATGCCAAAAAAATCCCAATGCACCAAAAAAGTGCAAAAGTACAACAGAAAACCCTGCCTCCAACAAAAAAATTCCTTTCTTATGTTTAAGAAAAAAAAAAAAAAAACAATCAAGAAGTAGAACGATATAACCAGAGAAAAATGAGGAAAATGGCAGCAAATATATGAAACAATGTTTAAAGGGGTGAAATAAAAGATTTTCATAGTTTCACTGTAAATAAGGTTGGAAAAAGACGTCAATCAAGTCCAACTTTCAAGAATTAAAGAAATGTTTTTTTTTTTCCCCACCACCTGAGATATTTTTCCTAAACCTCCCAGTAGCCCTCACAATCGATGCTGGCACCAATAGTGGGTGACAACTATATAAATGCCGGAAACCGTTGGCAGCATATAAATCAATATGGCGTCTGTGTGTGGTGGCACAATCATGCTCACTGTGCTACTTACGGCCATGACGTCATCGGAGAGCACCAATCCTCTCCAAAATGCCAGTGCCAAAGGCATTTGAACAGTTAACACTCACGATCTGTGCCAGTATCAATCACAGATCTTAACAGGGCAGGGGGTGAGCACAGCCGAACCTAGGCCCAAACTTTTGACTGGGTTTGGGATACCCCAACATACAATGTTCAGTAGCGACCAGCTCATTGCTACCAATAATCTGAGGGACATCTCTACCAACTGTGGAATAAAAAGGAAATTCCAAAACATATTGGAGGTACAATAGTAAGAGACAAAGCCCAACAATGTTCTCTCAAACATCAGTAAGTAGGTAAGTATAAATACCTTAGGCAAATCCACAGAATTAAAAACATCACAACGAATACTCCAGCAGTAATCCCTAAAATCTGACGTAAATCCACTTTTTCATCTGCAAGATATTGAAAAAATATTATGAAACTGTCTAGAAAAGATTTTTCCCAGTAGATTGCGACAGTTTTGTGTCGGACTTTGCATGTTCTTTTCAGTTTAAACTGCTGGTATTTGCCTGCACCACATTTGTGTCAATATCGACCGCTTTGTGTTAAGGCTGCCGTATCCTTCATGCAACACACATTTCTGCACTGGAAGGGGCGTTGTGGTGGTCAGTTGGACCATGTGCCACACTTAGCATACAAAGTTTGACAAAAATGTGTTGCACAGCCCATGTTAAAGGTGCCCCAAAGAAAAAGTGGTGCACTATGTCGGGGCAGTACAGGAACCTCAAGATTCATGGAATTCAGGAATCTAGTGCCCCCTGCACACTACACAGGTAACTGCACAGAGTACAGACTGCACTGTTCTTAGTAAATGTGGGCCAATATTTACATGAGACAAAAAAAGCATTATTTATGAAATTGTTGTGACCCAAAGGGTGCAGTCACATGTACCACTGAACACTTTACCACTTTTATTCTGCTTAGAAACAAAATCAAATGCCAAGGCCCAACCCCATATATGTTTTTACAGAAATGCATGAGATCGGTAACCAGCGCTCATTGGGGCACATTTACTTATCCGTTCCTTGACGTTCACAGAAAGTTGATTGCCCAACCGGAATGTACTCTGCCGCGGTTCACTAAGATTGTGCGCCCGATATCCTGCATGTGTCGCTTCCCCGCTCAGGTCCCCGGAGTTCACCTTCTTCTTCCTGGTGCATGTACATGCTTGGGCTTTCAACACAATTTGAAAGTTAAATCCCGGCTCAGTCCGAATCAAACGGATCATCCGACGCCACGGCCTGCTGATTTCTGTCGCATGAAAGCCAAAATCCGATCACATGCGACGAAAATGGCAAACAGTTCGATGAAAGTGCGATCCGCAACCCTTAGTAAATAAACCCCAGTGTCCTTCATTTGAACAATAGAGGACACCGGGTGCTGATTACCGATCAAATGCATTTCCTTAGAAAAGCATATGCAATTGGGCAGTGGCACAACCCCGTGCACTTTGATTCATTTTCTGAATGCTATCTATGACAGCACCTAAGTCCATACATCTGATATACCAATACCAATCATACCAATGTGAAGTAACAGTGTGATAATGAAGAAGAATGTGCGGCCCCCTGGACTGATTTACGATACCACCAATTCCAGGGGAAGAGACATCTTTTGTTTCTGTGATGCTCATGTGATAATTTACTAACCAATGAACTATGGACATTACCTTTTTATCTTTAACTATCCAAGCCCAGATCCTGCCCCACTGAAAGTTTCTGTATAATCCTTTGTGATGCAAATAAAGCATCTCCCATCTGCCTAGCCCTGCATGGCATCACTTCTCCACAGAGATTGAGATATTATACCATACTTTGTCTTGATGTGATTTCTCTGAGCTCACTCTGTGAATTGTATTAGTAATTAGAGAACCTGAGGTTGTGTGAACAGGGGCAGAACTCTACAGCTGGTAGCGAACCCAGGAACTACACTCGAGGACCTGAGAGGGTTCCCAAACCAGCAATCAAAGGCGTTTTCTAGCCATTCACTGGATTGACCCGAGCTTGATCAACTCAACTGAACATGGAAAGTTCAATGATTTTTTTGTGAATCTTTGTCTTACCTGTGACGTTGGTCCAGTGTTTGAGTTAGTTTAACTTCTAAGCTGACCCGAGGGCCGCACCTAAGTGACAGGTCTCGGACTCTGCTGTGTAGTTCCAAGAATATATGCATTGTTATAGTGTCACTGCCAACCCAGGTTACTCTAAGCCTTCTCCCGACCGGGTGTGGTTATTGCTGCAGTGGTGGAAATATTGAGTATTGAGTTGTGTTCAGGTCTCATATAGCAGACACTGACGGTTGCATTTGGGCGGATGTTTATGTAGGGAGGGATAGTGAGGAGTCCCAAGCCTTGAAGAGTGAGTAGGGGGCTTGGGGCTGGTGTTGCTTTGTACTGGTATGTGGTGGTGCCCATAGACCTGGTTCCTAATAGTCAGAATTGGTAACCAGTGACATTAGAAACTACTTCAGTTGACTTGTAAGACGTTCAATTGGTTTACTTTGTGAGCAAGTGTTGAGTACTAAAACATTGTGGTTTATTGTTTCCTAATATTAAGTTCTGTGGAGTTATGTCCCTGAGTATTCTGCAGTCCAGTTAAAATTCTCTTATCCACAAATGTAGGACAAATCCAGATTTATCTGCAGAAGTTAAAATTCATTGCCCCCAAAAAGAAAGTGTATCCATTAGCATTGAGGATTTTCTGTTTGCAGAAGTAGTGTCCCATGATTATAGAGCAAGCAGTCGCAGCCAGTGTCACATGTGTTTGCTCAAATTCTGTACCTTTTGTCTTTGCATCTAGATTTTTATTTGTTTTCACTCAGTAAGGGAAGTAATATGTGTGGAAAGTCTTGCCACCAGGTGGCCAGGATTCTTCAAGTGTATATAAAGTAGTTATACCCTCAAAGAGTAGAACAGAGGTCTAAATGTTCTGTTTTATATGTTTATGCCCGTTTTATCTTGTTCTAAACTTATATTGTCCATTTTGTCTTTTTTAGCCCAGAGAGCAGTTGTACAACTTCAAGATCAAGGTTCTAAATGTATGTATAACCAGTGTTTTTCCCTAGGGCAATGTATATCTACTTGATAGTGTATTCTAGAGAAGGTTTAGAGCTCAGAAATGCCCATGGAACTCCATATAGATAACACCAAAAAAATAACAGTGATCCAAGGTTACCAGCATTGAGAAGTACTGGCTTGAAACCAAGTAAAGGAAATAGATAAAGGCCCATAGCTCATATTTTAGTAAGATGAAACCCTCCAGTGTTTGAACAGACATAACCCAAACACTTAAACAGCCTGGTACTAACATTTACAATATGTTTTCTTTTTATTTTGAGCAGGTTCTGTCCAGCTGACATACTGCCTTTGGAGCAAGGGGGGAGAAGATCCAGGTATTGGGTTAAATTTAATTAACATGATTATGTTTCCCATATGGCCCAGGAGACAGTAGGATTTTCTCATGTCAAAGTTTCAGTACTCTGACTGTGTACTCTTTGTGGATGGTTCCAGGTATTATCATGAAGGTAAATGTTATTAAGATGTTATATGCTGTCATTGCACAACCCAACAAGGAACCAAGTATAAGAAACACAAGCACTTTGATTGCATATTAGCAGAAGAAGTGGAACATAATGGAATTGGAAGAAGTATGTCCCTTAGCTTAGGGTAAGACAGATAGCATGTACATAGATTCAAGGTACATTTGGAACAACAGGCTTCACCAATGGGGACTTTGGAGTCCCAATCCACTCCCTTAAAACTCAAGTGGTTATAAGGATATCTAGAAAGGGAAAGAATACGAGGAGTCTAATCAGCAGACAAGTCCAAGTACAAAGGAGGGTGGAACGTAAGGCTCTGCCCATCTCAAACTGGTGAAGAAATCCTTTCCCCTTCCCACTGCTGACTAACTCCTAAGTGATTATCATTTTAGAGGGGACTGTGAAGTATTGCTGTATAATTAATGAAAATGCTTTTATTTTTATATGCTAAATGCTGAAACTAAGAGGACGCTCAACTGTGGCTGAAGATAGATAACAGTGTGATAACACAATCCTGCAGAGAAGCTCCCTGGACTGATTTACGATACTACCAATTCCAGGGAAAGAGACATCTTTATTTTCTGTGATGCCCATGTGATTATCTACTAACCAATGAACTATGGACATTACCTTTTTATCTTTAACTAACCAAGCCCAGGTCCTGCCCCATTGAAAGTTATGTATAATCCTTTGTGTTGCAAATAAAGCATTTCACATCTGCCTAGCCCTGCATGGCATCATGCATGAGATATTATACCACACTTTGTCGTGGTGTGATTTCTTTGAGCTCACTCTGTGAATTTTACTAGTAATTAGAGAACCTGAGGTTGTGTGAACAGGGGCAGAACTTGACACCAACAATTGTGGAACTGGAGCGGTTGTTCCAGAGATACATTCCAATACTTTAATTTACTCAAAACTTTTTTCAATAAAAATAAACACAGTTGTTTTGCACATTTCTTATATTGGAGGACCTTGGAAGAATAATCATAGGAACTAAGAGGCAAAGATCCTGGGCCTATTTCTTTGTTTGAGCGGTGGGAGATACCAATGTGCGTGTGCTGGGAGAGTTCCAAGCACTTCATGTATATAAGCATCCGCTCAACTTGACCTTTCTCAAGTGTAGACCATCAGTTTTGTAAAGTGAAGTACCCCTGTTAAGAATCCTAGGTGTCAATATCATTAGAAACCAGTGGCGTAACTAGAAGCTGATGGGCCCCAGTGAAAAGTCTGTGCCAAGCCCCCAACTATAATGTATGGTTTATAGTACTTATCTACTCATATGGGAAAGTGACAACATAAGGGCCCCCTAAACCTCTTGGGCCCGGGTGTGACCGCAACCTCTGCACCCCCTCAAGTTACGCCCTTTTAGAAACAACTAAATCATTCTGATTGTATACATACATATCACAGGGATCTGTAACGGGGCGGATTCTCTTCTCCCCACAGAATTTCGGGCAGCACAGGAATAGGGCTCCATGTCCCTGGTCACATTCCTCACTGTCATCTCCCGTTCTCTGTCTGGTAATCTGGTTTCCCCTTTGTACCATTCATACTCAGATACATCAGGCCTGGAGACGCTGTTACATTGTAACGTCACATCACTTCCTTCCATTACTTCATCCACCCCGATCACTGTGATGGTCACATTTTTTGGTGCATCTTTGGAAGAAGAAGATTTATTACACATATTGAAAATTACCTGAACCCTGCAAATTGGCAGAAAAGGTTATATGTTAAAGAAAAAGCCACCCAAATAGTATAAATAATTGTAAACCCTAAAGAGAACCTGTCACCAGAAATTAGTGACTGGTGACAGGTTCCAGTAGCCTATGCTATGCAGATTTTATAAAAAATGCCTTTGTCAGCATTCTGAATCATTTCATTACTTTATAAAACTTTATTTCACATTACCTGACTCCCTGCCAGAAGCATGTGGTCAGTTTCCTCCACACATTGGAGCTCCTTCACCCCTCCCTACTTACTGTCATGTGCATTGAGCAGGCAGGGGAGGGAGGGGGAAGGTGTAGATAAGTGGAAGAATGCATGAGGAGACACAGGCTGCCACTGCTCCTCCCTCTGGACTCACCACAAGCTACTGGCAGGGAGCCATGCAGGCTGGAGTAAGCAGTTAAAAAAAACCCTCCAATCAACTTTTCTGGTGCTACCGTTGTCCCTCTGGGACGTGCTTCTGTTCAGGTGAACCACTCCCCTCTGCACAGCCACTCACACGGGGAAAGCTAGAGTACGCTCTATGACACTTGTATGGCACCGTACGCCGCCAGGTCACCATAGCTGTCTATGAGGAGGTCATCGGGGGTGAAGAAAGATAAAAACTGTAGATACTCTACGCAGAGAAGCCGCCTCATATAGTCAATAGACATTGGAGTTTGGTAAAGGACCAGCTGTATTACAACTGTTTAAGTGCTGTAGTTCAACCCAACAGCCATGTTCAAAAATGGACGCCACCATCTGCCATCTTGGTTCTAATAGCTTTTCCCTTATGTCCTCATCTGAGGCTCCTAGGTCTATTATCCCCTGTATTGCATTATCAATGTATTATTGATCAGATATGTTTGGGTTTTTTCGAACCTCCCTTTGTCACAAATTAACAAATCAATAACTAAACAAAAAAATAAATGAACAATAAAAATTAGTTCTAAATTGTTGACTTTTTTCCATAATCTTAACAAAAGAGATCAAATGGTCGTTTATGGTTTATGGTATCAATGAAAAAACAGCTCGTGCAGAGAACAAATGATATTGTATACATCTCCTTACACAGAAGAGTACAAGTGTCGGACTTCCGCTAAAAGAGAAATAAACATTTTCTTAAGATTTTCATTCTTTTATGGAATTAAAAACAAAATACTATAATCTCAACGCCGTTTTTTCCCTGAATTGCCCCGGGGTTTTTGGTGAACGCGATCGGATTGTGGCGCATCGGCGCCGTCATGCATGCGACGGAAATAAGGGGGTGTGGCCATCGGAAAACCCGATGGATTCGGAAAAACCGCGGTATTTAAAAAAAAAATGTGTCGCTTGACACGCGCTTACATGCACCCAGGATAGGATGGTGAACTCTGGCGGACCTCGGCGCAGCAGCGACACCTGGTGGACATCCGGTGCACTCCCTTAGTGAATCGCTGCAAGACCCGACTCCTCGACAGAGAACCCGCCGCTGGATCGCGACCGGGTAAGTAAATGGCCCCATTATGTGGTTTTCATTGCATAACTTTTCATTTTCACCTAAATCTACTTACATTTGATGTTCAGAATCCCTGATGTCACTCTGAAGATATTATTTATATACTGGACCTTGCATTGAACAGAACTCCCATCATCCTCATAGGAAGGAGTATAAGTCAGTGCTGATTCTTCTCTCCACAATCCATCTGTTAGATGCACGGACTTCTTTATCACATGACCGGGTTTGTTCCATTGTAGATCAGGAGGACTGGAGCCGCACGTGTGATATACTGCACATCGTGTAGTGGTGGCTTCTCCTTCCGTCATAATGTCAGACACAAGAAGCTGAATGTCCACTTTATCTTTGAACAATTTGAAAATAGTTAGAGAAATTGTTGTTGCCAAAATGATAACTAATATTTTGTATTTTGATTACAGTATAAACATAGTAAACTATTCTGGCCCTTGAAGAAGCTGTTCGTGTATATAAATATTCCAAAAATTTTAGGGAACCACATTTATTAAAGGGGTTTTCCCACAAATTAAAGTTAGGCCCACTCCACAGGATAGGGCATAACTTGCTGATCAATGCCAGTCTCAGTGCTGAGACCCCCACATATCTGTCGGACCCCTCATGCTCACGGTCTGTGGGGGTTTCAGCACTGATCAGCAAGTTAGGCCCTATCCCTGGGTGTAGAGTGGGCACCACTAGTGGCAAGACTGGCTCCCCTAGGTAAATTGCCTCCATTACTAATCTGGTTGAATTACCTGGGATAAACTTCTCTTCAATTTTCAGCCATTTGTGTTCTACTGTTGGATTCCCTCAATGAGTCGAAGGCAACAGCTGTATACTACGCCTCGATATTTGGCATTGCCATACTCGGGGCCATTTTTTTAAAATATTTCTTTACGCCCCTTTTAGATATTTCTACCGGGATACATCGAAAGATGTATAAAATCTTGGGGAGAGATGTGATCTTACAATATTGTATTCTGGCAACCCAAGACATATGCACATCTCCCAATCTCCTCAAATCTGCTCTGATGGTTGGTTTCAGTTCTTCTAAGTTCTTCCTAATTGTTTCACTTCCCGAGGATTTATTCCCTTTTGTGTTCTGTGCAGAAGAGAGAAATGCCATTTTAATCTGACCCTACGTCCAACCATCCCAGTCCATGCACATATGATGTGTGTTGCATGGTCTGACTTTGACAACACTAGGGCCAGAGTCATCATTGTCATGTTCTACCTATAGACCCGCATGTGGTGAACCCTCTTAAGTTTTTGGTCGCATGGGCTTATTTCAGAAAAGGCTTATGTCAGAAGAGGACCTAAAATTGATTGAAAATCCTTGAAATATGTTTTTTTTTTTGCAACAAATCTGGCGCAGGTGAATGTAATAGAAATAAATGTTACTAATGAATAGATTGAACATAAGTGAGAGATTTAGAGTGGTTCCTGGTATCACACTTAATATATTTACCTGTAACAGAGAGACTTAGATATTTATATTGTGTCTTAAGTGCATTTATACTTCTATATATCCCTGGATAGTAACCACCACCATCCTCCCATGTCACGGGGTCTATCCGCAGGGTGCAGCTCTTATCTCCGGGCACCAGGGAGGTCCTATATCTGTATTTCTCCATCACTGATGATGAGTCCTTGGTGTTTAATATCTCTGTAAAACCTGTAAATCTGTATAAGTACCATACAGTGCCGGATGTATGTCCATGATATCTACAAGGGATCTCCACACAGGAGCCGAGCAGAGCCGTAATCCTAGAAGGGAACGTCCACCACTGACACACAGACCCCAGATAGAAGCCTGGAAGCAACGAGCAGAACATGAGGCCGCAGTCACAGATTCTCATTATATCCGATTATTCTCTCATTGTGAGACGACTTACCCTGACAGATGAGGAGAAGATAAAGCTGCTGCAACGCCTCCATTCTGGATGAGGTAGGTCAGTGAAACAGAAACAGTTTATCAACAGAAAACCTGGTCATAGACACATGGAAGATTAATTTCATAAATATATTCTATTCTGATTCTGCTGGATATATGTGTGTGTGTTATACACAGAGAGCTGCTTGTGAATATTCATTGAAGGATCCAGATTCGCCCAGTCCTTATCCAATAAATGATTTAGCATTATCTTCTCCCCACAATGTGCCCCTTCATATCCTGACAACAAAGTGGTTTTATTCCATCCTAACTAAATTTAAAAGAATACAAGTCCCTATTTTCTACAAACCTGGCAAATACACATGCACTATGGAATATGATGGTGCTATATAAATAAAGATTATTATTATTATTATGGGGTGATTTATCATTAGGTGGCTCGTTGGGATGGTTCTATGTCTGTCTTTGCAGTTACGCTGCTCATCAAATTCATTTAAGTGGCTTTTCACATTGATTAATATCTGGGCTATTATGATTAATATCTGTCTTATGCTAAGCTGTGTATAATCTGCTCAGATCCTCCTGATCTATAACATGCTGCATGCAGATAATAATGTACAATCTTGAAAGCTTCTGGTGCATATAAAAACCCATCAAAATATGTACTTTCAGGAAGATAAATATCACTTTGTTTGTATCACTCACATCTCATCCAACAATACTGACAATTAGGTAGAAATAATAATAATAAGAGCAATGGGTCACATACTGCGCAGTAAGATTTAAGAAGAAAAGCATAAATTCATTTTTATATTCCACTACATTCTCTATTGTGATGGGGTCCCCAGTGGGGGGTTGTGTGTGAGGACTACGGGGAGAAGAGAGATGGAAAAAGGGAATGAAGGAGACAGTAGAGGTAAAGAGTATGGAGAGGAGGGAGGATAGAGAGGAGTGGGAGAAAGGAAGGGGAAAGGAGAGATATAGAGGGGGACCAAAGGAGAGAGTAGAGATAACAAGCATTTAAGAGAGAAAGGGAGAGAGGAGAGATGGAAAAAGGGACCAAAGGAAAGACTAGAGGTAAAGAGAGTATAAGAGAAGAGGGAGGAAAAGAGAAGGAGAGATGGAGAAGGGGAGAGTAAAGGTAAAGAGAGTATAAGAGAGGAGGGTGGCAAATGGAAGAGAGGAGAGAAGGAGAACGGGACCAAAGGGGAGAGTAGAGGTAACGAGAATGTAAGAGAGGAGGGGGAGAAGGGAAGGGGAGAGATGGAGAGGGGGACCGAAGAAGAAAGTAGAGGTAACAAGAGTTCAAGAGAGGAAAGGGGAGAGGAGAGATGGAAAAAGGGACCGAAGGAGAGAGTAGAGGTAAAGAGAGTATAATAGAGGAGGGGGAGAAAGGAAGAGGAGAGGAGAGATGGAGAAAGGGTCTGAAATAGAGAGTAGAAGTAAAGAGACTATAAAAGAGGAGGGGGAGATGGGAAGAGGAAATATTGAGAGGGGGACTGAAGGAGAGAGTAGAGGTAAAGAGAGTATAAGAGTGGAGGGTGGAGAAGGGAAGGAGAAAGGAGAGATGGAGAAGGGGAGAGTAGAGGTAAAGAGAGTAAAAGAAAGGAGGGTGGAGAAGGGAAGGAGAGAGGAGAGATACAGAAAAGGGCCGAAAGATAGAGTAGAGGTAACAAAAATGTAAGAGAGGAGGGGGAGAACTGAAGGGGAAAGGAGAGATGAAGAGGGGGACCATAGAAAAGACTAGAGGTAACAAGAGTATAAGAGAGGAGGGGGAGAAGAGAGATGGAAAAGGGACTGAAGGGGAGAGTAGAGGTAAAGAGAGTATATGAGAGGAGGGGGAGAAAGGGAGGGGAGAGGCGAGATGGAGAGAGGGTCGGAAATAGAGAGTAGAGGTAAAGAAAGTATTAGATAGGAGGGAGTAGAAGAGAAGGAGAGATGGAAAAAGGGAGAGTGGAGGTAAATAGAGTATAAGAGAGGAGGGTGGAGAAGGGAAGGAGAGATGGAGAAGGGGACCAGAGGTGAAAGTAGAGGTAAGGTGAGTAAAGGGGTGGAGGGGGAGATTGGAAGGGAAGGGGTAAGAAGGAAGAGGGGACAGAAGAGCTGAGTAGAGGTAAATAGAGTATAAGAGAGGAGGATGGAGAAGGGGAGGGAAGGGAGAGAAAGCTACTAGTTGCATAGAGAAAGAGAAGACTAAGTGCAGTCTAACAGATATATATTGGATAAGTTCCAGGTGAGATGAAGGTAGCGTCTAATTCATACATATTTATTTGAAGAGAACCTGTCAGGATGATTTGGGACACTCAATCACCCACACATCCTAATGGACCGGTGGTTTAGTGTCTCCAATCGCCAATTAGCTTTACAGTCTCTTTTGGCTATAAAAAAAATGGAGCAGCAGAGATGGGTCCAATGTGCCTCATCAGACCCAACTCTAGGTATATATAAAGGTTTATGTTTTCAAAGCATCGATGGAGAAACCACAAAAAAAGGCGATATAGGCCAATAACCCACCAGTCCGGTGACTAGTACAGCACTTCTAGTAACTATTCATTTCAAATTTTAATGAAAGTTGAAAATTAATAATTTCTTTACTCCGTCACACCCTTTCTGTACTGTGGTCTCATCTCCCCTCTTTGATGATTGCTTTGTCTGATATGTAGAAAATATTAAACAACACTTTAGAGACAATGGGGGTCATTCACTAAGGGCCCGATTCGCGTTTTCCCGACGTGTTACCCGAATATTTCTGATTTGCGCCGATTTTCCCTGTATTGCCCCAGGATTTTGGCGCACGCGATCGGATTGTGGGCGTGGCCGAACAAAAACCTGACGTATTCGGAAAAACCGCCGCATTTAAAAACGGAAAATCTGTCGCGGAGCTTGCACTTACCTTCACTCAGCCGGCCTCGGTGTATTGAAGTGCGTTCCGATGCTTTTCAGCGCAGCAGCGCCACCTGGTGGACGGCGGAGGAACTGCCTTAATAAATCCAGGCCGGACCCAAATCCACCGCAGAGAACGCACCGCTGGATCGCGAATGGGCCGGGTAAGTAAATCTGCCCCAATATTCTTGTGTTTGCAGTAGTGTACTGTTCACACTCCCTCCCTCATGGATTGTGATCGCTCATGGGCAGGGTCATCCATATCATCCAAATCATCCAAATCATCCATTAGTTCAGCTCTTTAGTTTGTGTTTATTGTACTTACTATAGTTTTTACTGTAGTTTTTACTTGTCCAAAAACAGCCAAGAGTTGAATAAACACAGATTTCAGCTACAATTATTAGCATAGCGTACATGTAAATAATTGATCACATGACTTTCTGCATCATGATGTACACATTTTGAGGACTCTTGTAAAGCTATTTAAAGGATAAAGTGCAGAGTTGCAGTTATCTGTCACGTTACATTTTGCTACATCTGTGGCCAGTAAATATATACAGTAGAAGAAGGACTTACCTAGTGTGGGTGGATATGAAGGCTGGTTAAAGGGACGGTTTGTGATGTACAATAATCTCCAGTATTCTTCAGTTTAGGAATATTGCGGTTGTCCTCAATTTCTGCTCGGACCTACTAGGAAAGCCGGACAGGACCTGTAATCGTGGATGTTTGGGAGGGTTTATCACTGGAATGGTCTCTGCCTCTCTCATATAGAGATAAACTCCTGAGATAAACTCCAACTAAAAGTCAAAAGCAGCTGATAAGAACATGAGATATGAGAAGCCTCATCCCCTGACACAATGTCCTGTGTGATAGAATCTGCACAGGAAATGCAAACACCCAATGTCCAATGTCAGAGAAAATTCACAAGAACTAGAAAGGTCATAATAGTCACAAAAAAAGTCAAACAAATTACAACTCAACTCATTTATTCAATGTGACCTCATGTCATCCAAAATAAGCAATTGAATTTTAGAAAATGCATCCAATTCGGTTTTTGACACAATTTCTGCTGAACTAGAGGTCATAAAGTCTCCAATCTACAGTTTGCAATTTTGTAAAAAGAAAATAAAAATTGGCTAAAAAAGATGATGGGGCTTATTTACGAAGGGTCTGCGGCTGCACTTTTGTCGAATTGCGACATTGGGATAGGTATTTTTAACTGGGGATTGTGGTGCACACTATTGGATTGTGGCACAGCTGTGCTACTGTCATGTGACAGAAATTAGGGTCTGGCCGTCAAATCAGACTGAGCGCGGGATTTAACTTTCAAATTGTGTCGCAAGATCAAGCACTTACATGCACCAGGAAGAAGAAGGTGAACTCCGGGGACCTGAGCGGGGAAGCGACACATGCAGGATATCGGGAGCACGATCTTAGTGACTCCCCGCACAGCACATTATACACGGACAATGCACTTACATGCACCAGGAAGAAGAAGGTGAACTCCGGGACCTGAGCGGGGAAGCGTCACATGCAGGATATCGGACACAGGATCTTAGTGACTCCCCGCACAGCACATTATACACGGACAATGCACTTACATGCACCAGGAAGAAGAAGGTGAACTCCGGGGACCTGAGCGGGGAAGCGACACATGCAGGATATCAGGCGCAGGATCTTAGTGACTCCCTGCACAGCGCATTATACACGGACAATGCACTTACATGCACCAGAAAGAACTCCGGGGACCTGAGAGGGGAAGCGACACATGCAGGATATCGGGTGCAGGATCTTAGTGACTCCCCGCACAGCACATTATACACGGACAATGCACTTACATGCACCAGGAAGAACTCCGGGGACCTGAGCGGGAAAGCGTCACATGCAGGATATCGGGCGCAGGATCTTAGTGACTCCCCGCACAGCGCATTATACACGGACAATGCACTTACATGCACCAGGAAGAACTCCGGGGACCTGAGCGGGAAAGCGACACATGCAGGATATCGGGCTCACGATCTTAGTGAATCGCGGCAGAGTGTAACGCGACAGACGGGTAAGTAAATGTGCCCCAATATATCTCACTCTTTTCTCTGCCACAAAGTATTATTGCATCGTTGTATCCTGCACCAGGTCTCCAAATAATAAGGAGATGATCAATATTAACGCTGAATTTCTAAAAAATTGCACAGCTCTGTACACAGGGACCTGGATTTACTATCCTGAATATTACACTGTATCCCACATAGATTAATCATAGTTTTACATATTTGTATAATATTGTGGGTTTTCTTTACTTTAAACTTGAAGATTTGAAAGGAAGTTAGAACGTTCTCCTTTCTCCCCTCTATTACACACAGTCTGTGTTGTCCTTCTGTGGTTCTTTAGTCTGATAAGTAGAAAAATATTTGAAAACTTTTCAAATTCACAAATCCCTTTCCATCGCATATTATGGAGAATTTAACACATTACGGGGTTACACTGTATCAGAAGTCATTAGTAACAGATATGAGATACCACCTCTGGTTATTATGTAGCTGATAATGAATAATTACTTACATGCCGAGTCATTCGAGGACAATGAGAGGACATTGGTGTGTGATCTGCGGCATAGATCTGAGGAAGAGACGTAAACGTGTAACATCGTCTACTGTGAAGAAGTTTTTTATTGTTACTTAGCAAAATTAAAGCAGTTTTCGGATAACTGTCCTGTGTAATTTCTTGGTGTAAAGGTAAAGTTCATGAATTTTCAATGAGGTCTTTATACAAACATCCAATGGGTTCTCGGCATAGGCATCGGTCACTAATGGTTGGATATTGCCAGTGATCTGTGGGGGTCTGACTGTTGTAACCCATTAAAAAATGACAAATCTTCTAACTATTAAAGGGGTCGTTCTTGTAGAAGAAAAATGACAATATTATGATGTGCCCTAAAAAAAATAAAATCATCATTGTTACACTAATGTCACCAGTTCTCCTGGACAGATGTTTGTCTGCATGGATGACATCCCATTGGAAAACCAATAATGCCACTGATTGGCTATAAGGACCTAATGCTCAAATTTGGATGGGGGAGGGGACACCTCTGACCAGTCATAGCTATGGCTAGTTGCTAGGGGGTTCAATTTGCCGGATTGGCTGTTTGGCCGCTTATCCGGTCACATATCCAGGTCGTACGTGATCATTGGGTCCACTCATCTTTACTTACAAGGCACATGATGATGTCATCCTTAGTACCTTTTATAATAAAGTGTCAGAGAGAACTGTAATGGGGGTTATGAAATCTAACAGGTAACTGCTTCTACTTTTAATTTTTACATCATTATTCACATATTTCTCTTAAAATCAGTGAAGCATTTAGCTAGAACTCTATGGGAGGATTTTTCTGCATACAACCCTGAAATAAACCTACAGCCAGAATTGCAACGATTTTCTCCAAAGTAGGAGGATCGTAAAGGGGGTGCACCTGGAGGCAGAATGGGCTTTGCGTGGGCCTGGCAGGCTGTAGAACAATTCTATGCCAAGTCCGCCCTGGTGGTGCAACCACCACCAGATTTATCAGGGGTCACCATTTGCCGGCATATAATAAATCCACCAAATAATTTAACAATTTAAGGTTTATAATTAGAGATGAGCGAGCACTAAAATGCTTGGGTACTCGTTATTCGAGACGAACTTTTCCCGATGCTCGAGTGCTCGTCTCGAATAACGAGCCCCATTGAAGTCAATGGGAGACTCGAGCATTTTTCAAGGGGAGCAAGGCTCTGCACAGGGAAGCTTGACCAAACACCTGGGAACCTCAGAAAAGGATGGAAACACCACAGAAATGGACAGGAAACAGCAGGGGCAGCATGCATGGATGCCTCTGAGGCTGCTTAATCGCACCATTATGCCAAAATTATGGGCAACAGCATGGCCATGACAGAGTGACAGAATGAAGCTAGATAGCATCTAAAACATCCAATAATTGACCCTGACACTATAGGGGACGGCATGCAGAGGCAGCGGCAGCAGCGGCAGGCTAGAGAGTGGCATGGCGACATACCCTAAATGGACTCAGGCTTCCAACCAATGGGTGGCAGAGAGAGACCAAAGGAGGTGAGCAAGAAGCGCTCAAATAATATCGGTACATGATAAAAGTTTGCCAGTATATTTTGTGGATTACACAGCAGGGTGGCGACAAAGTTAACAAGTTTGATGTGGAAGCCATGAAAACAATCCAAAATTCTGCCTGACACAGCTCGTTTGATAAGGGGACCATGTATGGAGGCAGTGAACTAGTAGTAGATTAAAGGTGCTGCAGTTAAAACTATGTTAGTTGGTTCTTGGCATGGAGCTGCCGCTCCGCTGCCAGGCGAGCTTTCGCCAATCCAAGCCCCTGTCTCTAGGCTACTCCCCAAACAGCACTTCTAAGAACCTTTTGTATAAGATCAAGTGTAGTAGCGTTCTTATAAGTTTGGGATATGGCGGGTGAGGGGAAGGTAAACAGATGCGCAAGAAGCGCTGAAATAATATCCGTAAATGAAAAAAGTTTGCCAGTATATTTTGTGGCTTACACAGCACGGTGGCGACAAAGTTAACAAGTTTGATGTGGAATGCCCTGTAATAGCTCTTGGGCGGTGTGCCTTTTATCACCTAGGCTCAGCAGTTTGAGCACCGCCTGCTGTCGCTTAGCGACGGCATTGCTGCTGTGCCTAGAGCTACCAACTGATGGCGCCATGCCCACGGATGGTCGTTCGGAGGAGAAGGTGGAGGAGGGGTGGGAGGAGGAGGAGGCATAGTAGGCCTGAAACACCTGGACCGAGGTAGGCCCCGCAATCCTCGGCGTCGGCAGTATATGACCAGCCGCAGGGTCAGACTCGGTCCCAGCCTCCACCAAGTTAACCCAATGTGCCGTCAGCGATATATAGTGGCCCTGCCCGGCAGCACTCGTCCACGTGTCCGTGGTCAGGTGGACCTTGTCAGAAACGGCGTTGGTCAGGGCACGGATTATGTTGTCTGACATGTGCTGGTGCAGGGCTGAGACGGCACATCGGGAAAAGTAGTGGCGGCTGGGGACCGAATACCGAGGGGCGGCCGCCGCCATGAGGCTGCGAAAGGCCTCGGTCTCTACTAGCCTATAGGGCAGCATCTCCAGGCTTAGCAATCTGGAGATGTGCACATTAAGGGCTTGGGCGTGCGGGTGGGTTGCACTATATTTGCGTTTCCGCTCCAGCGTCTGGGGTATGGAGAGCTGAACGCTGGTGGATGCTGTGGAGGATCGTGGAGGCGACGATGGGGTTTTTGTGCCAGGGTCCTGGGCAGGGGGCTGACTATCAGCTGACACAGGGGAAGGAGCAGTGGTGTGCACGGCCGGAGGTGAACGCGCTTGTTGCCACTGAGTGGAGTGTTTAGCATTCATATGCCTGCGCATACTGGTGGTAGTTAAGCTAGTAGTGGTGGAACCCCTGCTGATCCTGGTTTGGCAAATGTGGCACACCACAGTCCGTCGGTCATCCGGTGTTTCCTTAAAGAACCTCCAGACTTCTGAAAATCTAGCCCTCGCCGCAGGAGCCCTCGCCACGGGAGCTTCACTAGTTGACACATTTGGCGCTGATGCACCAGCTCTGGCCCTGCCTCTTCGTCTGGCCCCACCACTGCCTCTTCCAACCTGTTCTGGTCGAGGACTCTCCTCCGTCTCAGAAGCACTGTGTTCACCCGGCCTCTCAACCCAGCTTGGGTCTGTCACCTCATCATCCTCCGATCCCTCAGTCTGCTCCCCCCTCGGACTTCCTGCCCTGACAACAACTTCCCCACTGTCTGACAACCGTGTCTCCTCATCGTCGGACACCTCTTTACACACTTCTTCCAGTACGTCAACAAGGTCATCATCACCCACAGACTGCGACTGGTGGAAAACCTGGGCATCGGAAAATTGCTCATCAGCAACCGGACAAGTGGTTTGTGACTGTGGGAAGGGTCCAGAAAACAGTTCCTCAGAGTATGCCGGTTCAAATGGCAAATTTTGCTGGGAGGGGGCAGACTGGGGGGGAGGAGGCTGAGGTGCAGGAGCTGGAGGAGTGCCGATTTCGGTGACATGGGTGGACTGCGTGGAAGACTGACTGGTGGACAAATTGCTCGAAGCATTGTCGGCAATCCACGACATCACCTGTTCGCACTGTTCTGGCCTCAACAGTGCTCTACCACGAGTCCCAGTAACTTCAGACATGAACCTAGGGAGTGTAGCTCTGCGGCGTTCCCCTGCTCCCTCATCAGCAGGTGGTGTCTCACCCCGCCCAGGACCACGGCCTCTGACCCCTGCAGTAGTTGGACGCCCACGTCCCCGCCCTCGTCCTCTACCCCTAGCCCTCGGGTTAAACATTTTGAAAATGAGAGTTATAACTTTAATTTTTTTTTTAACTTTTTTTTGTGTTTTTTTTTTTGTGTGTGTTTTTTAGTTTTTAAAACCAAACGATGCTATCCTATTGCTATGGCTATTTTCTAGCCAAGTATGAAAGCACACTGCTATGCCAGATGAGATGACGCTGAGTTATGAAAAAAATAAACGTAAAATACAAAAGGAAATGGCAGACTGTGCCTAATTGAAATACAACCCTGGGCCCTAATAAATTTTCCCACTTCGGTCTTTGCGATGGATATGTGCGTTACTAAGCGCAAAACACAGTGGTCGCAAGTCTCACTACAAATTGCTCACAATTTGCTAGTAGATGCACTGCAGCAACTACAGCCACCAGCAGATCAACCAGAAATCAAATATATATAACGCTACTGTAGGCGTAAGTAAGACGTTTGGATTCTCCTATGGCTATTTTCTAGCCAAGTATTAAAGCACACTACTATGCCAGATGAGATGACGCTGAGTTATGAAAAAAATAAACGTAAAATAAAAATGAAATGGCAGACTGTGCCTAATTGAAATCAAACCCCTAATAAATTGTCCCACTTTGGTGTTTGAGGTGGATATGTGTGTCACTAAAAGCTAAACACAACGGTAGCAAGTCCCCCTGCTAATTCCTCACAATATGGTACTAGCTGCACTACTAGTGCCAGCAAGCCCAGCCACAAGCAAATTAAAAAAAAAAGTATAACGTTATTGTAGCCCTAAGAAGGGCTGTTGGGTTGTTGTAGAATCACTCCTGCCTAACAGTAAGCTAATAGAACACCTTAACGCTTTCCCTGACCAGCAGCAGCTCTCTCCCTAGCGGCATCCAGACAGAGAATGATCCGAGCAGCGCGGGCAGCGGCTAGTCTATCCCAGGGTCACCTGATCTGGCCAGCCAACCACTGCTATCTACGTGTAAGGGTACCACGTCATGCTGGGTGGAGTGCAGAGTCTCCTGGCTTGTGATTGGCTCTGTTTCTGGCCGCCAAAAAGCAAAACGGCGGGAGCTGCCATTTTCTCGAGCGGGCGAAATACTCGTCCGAGCAACGAGCAGTTACGAGTACGCTAATGCTCGATCGAGCATCAAGCTCGGACGAGTATGTTCGCTCATCTCTAATAAAGATCACTAGTATAGAACACAAAATAGGGCTGTTCACCGACGACATTATCCTGTTCTCCACAAACCTAGAAACTTCTCTAACACACATATTAGCCGACTGTTTAAAAAGTTACACCGCGCTCCATGGGGGTGGAAAGGTAATATTGGATGAAAGGAAGAGGTATATATGTCTCTGGGAGGAAATTTTGTTCTCACAGAGGCATATAAACTAAGTTGCTGCATCCTCTGGAAAAATGGATTACCGTTAGAGATGAGCGAGCATACTCGTCCGAGCTTGATTTCAGCAGAATTTTTGTGCTGAAAATTCCCCGCTCGGCTTATACTCGGGTATATAAAAAAAATAATAAACTCACCATTCCAACAGCCCGGGCAGCTCTGCTTCCATCTTCATGTCCACGGTAGGTCTGAGGCAACTCCGTCTGCAGCGCCTCTTCTTTCTGCCACGGACATGAAGACGGTAGCAGAGCTGCCCGGGTAGTCAGAATGGTGAGTACTGAGTCAATTTTTTTACAGGCTGGCAGGCTATTTACTTCTGTGGGCTGGCTGTATGCTATAGAGGGCTGGCAAGCTATATACAACAGAAGGCTGGCAGGCTATATATAACAGAGGGCTGGCAGGCTATGTACAACCGGGGGCTGTCAGGCTGTATACTACTGGGGGCTGGCTGTATACTGCTGGGGGCTGGCAGGCTGTATACTACTGGGGGTTGGCTGTATACTACAGGGAGCTGGCTGTATACCACAGGGCAATGGCTATATACTACATGGGGGCTGGCTGGATATATACTACAGGGGGCTGGCAGGCTGTATACTACTGGGGGATGGATGGCTGTATACTACTGGGGGCTGGCTGGCAGTATACTACAGGGGGCTGGCTGGCTATATACTACAAGGGGCTTGCTGACTATATACTGGGGAGGCTGTCACCAATGCATTTCCCACCCTCGGCTTATACTTGGGTCGGCTTATACTTGAGTATATAACGGTAGCTTAAAGGGCACCTACCACCCCGATTCTACCTATAAAGGTAGAACGGGTGGTAGGTGGATGAATGGGACGTGAGGATAGCCCTATTTTGGGCTAATCCTCACGTTCCGGGTGTCTTTTAGAAAACTTTAATGCAGGCATATGTTAAATTTTTTATGCGGCTACTGGGGCATGGAGTAGCTGGACATGAGGCTACTAGTCGCGGCTACTCCGCGCCCCAATAGCCACATTACTCCGCCTACCATTTCATCTTCGGCGCGCAGCTCCTCGTAGAAAACACAATTTGTTAGAAAACTAAAAATATTTTCCAAACTTCCCTACATGCTCAAATGGGAATTAGACCTTAATACTTCCTTCGAGAAGAACAATGGATTAAGGCTATTCAAACAGCAAACACGCTAACCAAATGCACCACCCATCAAGAGGCATTGACCAAAACCAGCATGAAATGGTATTTCACCCCATCCTGCTTAAATTAGATCTACCCCCCAACATCACCATTATGTTGGAGGAATTGTGGATGCAGAGAATCACTACTGCATAATTTATGGTCATGCCCAGTAATGAAACTAATTATGGGAAGAAATGTTCCAGATTCTTTCCAACACACTAAACCACAACATAGCACCTTCGCCTGCCACGGCATTACTTTTGATAGGGATAGAGAAATTTCCAGCATGTAACAGAACAATCATCACTCACACTTTAATAGCTACCAAGCTAGTCATTACCAAACATTGGAAGGAAATCCAATGCTCTAGGGCAGTGGTGGCTAACCTATGGTACGGGTGCCAGAGGTGGCACTCGGAGTTGAGGTGCCAGAGATGACTCCAGGTATCTTCCTGCAGTCCCAGACAGCCCAGGACTTGCTGTGCGCAGAGATATATTAAAGTGACAGGACTACCTGGGACTACTGGGGGACTGGGAAGGTGTGGACAGATCTGGATTATCATTGTAGCTCCTGCTCCGGCCCTGACAATTCTTCCTGTTTATGGGACCCTGGAGGGAAACTACAATGATCATCCAAATTTCTTCTATTTTCTGCTTTATTAGTGTCCTCAGGGGGCTGGTATCAATGAAAGCTGTGAGTATAAATCACAAATTAAATTTCTGTGTTGGCACTTTGTGATAAATAAGTGGGTTTTGTTTGTAGTTTGGACACTCGGTCTCTAAAAGGTTCACCATCACTGCAATGGTTTCCACAGCCCAGTATCTGAGCTAACTGCAAAAGATAGGGCAGGTCCTATTTCTGCACATCCTCAGAACGTCTTCTTCTATTGTCATATGCTGATAATAGATGGGCCGAAAAAGAGGGATCACATTCCCTTGTTCGCGACCCTCAAAGCAAACACTCTCATATTTTCATAAATTTTTTGTGAACATTTCCGTAAGTCACTTTTGATTCAAAAAGACAAAAAAAGTGGCAAATCGGGTATTTGTGACTTTTTAGCTGATACAATATTTACTGCAGGGAATAATCATTTTTATATGTTGATAGATCGGGCATTACCTTGTTTACCATTATGTTTATTTGTCTAATTAATTATATTTCCGATCTGAAGAAAGAGGGTGATTTTTTTTATATTAGGTGATTTTTTTATTACCATTCTTTTTGTTATATTTTTTTAGACCCCTTTGTATGCTACAACCCTAGGGGATTTGTTAATTCATATACTGCCATATTACTGTATTGCGGTATTTTTTTTTTAATTGGTTGCCTCCTGTGCCTTATCTTTTTATGCCATGGGAGCTTTGGAGAAGCTGCTGGCTGTCATTTCAATGGAGCCCAGAGGAACCCAGTGGGGGCAATTTAGCTCTGTGCACCAATCACAGTTGTTAGCAGTGGGTGTCTGCAGTGCAACACAGCAGTCACCTGACCTGCATGGGGAGTGCTCCGCCCCTGAGCCCACTCTATACCTCCTTACTGAGGTTGTGGTGTTATTACCTCTTGTGTTGGTAGGTATTTCCATTTCATGCTTTAATGTACTGCATATGAGATCAGATAACCCATGTGGTTGCTTTTTTTGGTTGTTTCTTTAACTGTTTCGCACTTGAATTAGACACAGCACTAGGGAGTTGCAAAGGTTCTTCGAAATTCATGGTAAACTGCAGCAACACAGTCAAGAGCAACGACCAAAGAATAATTTGCTGAGCACTGACCTTTACAGATGTGTATTTTATTTCGGCAGTGATAATTGCTTCATATTTTCTATTTTTTATAGGCAAAGATGCAAGAAATTGAAAATCTGTAAGGTATGTGACATGAAGTTTGGTTCCTATTAGAGATGAGCGAGCACTAAAATGCTCGAGTGCTCGTTATTCGAGACAAACTTTTCCCGGTGCTCAAGTGCTCGTTTCGAATAACGAACCCCATTGAAGTCAATGGGAGACCCGAGCATTTTTCACTGAAAGAACACATTGAGAGAACACCGAAGAACACATTGCAGATGGTTCCATACATCTGCATTGTGTTCTTCACATATACTGTTCTTCACATACTATTGTGAAGAACACAGTTCTGCACGCGTGTCTTCAGATAAGTTAGCAGATGTACGGAACATCTGCAATGTGTTAACTGTGTTCTTTCAATGTGTTCTTCACTTAAATGATCCTGTGTTCACTGTGTTCACTGTTTGTATTGTATTCTTCACTGTTCTTCACTGTGTTTTCTTAAGTAAATGCTCAATCTCGAGCAGGGGAAATACTCGTCCGAGCAACGAGCCGTTTCGAGTACGCTAATACTCGAATGAGCATGAAGCTCAGACAAGTATACTCGCTCATCTGTAGTTCCTATGATTTCTTCACGGAATTTCCCAAACTTTGATATCCTAATTTTAGAATTATAAATAATATAATCACTTGGAGCTTAAGTAAGAGTAAGATTTGTATTGTTGGCTCCCTGCAATCTTCTCTCTTCCATGTGTTTGTTTTCTTTCTTTTTTTCTGTAGACTGCGGCAAATCCAGATCCTACGAACATTGACATTGATATTCGGGATATTGGGAATGACTATGTGCAGGTGGGATAAGCCTAGGCATAGACAAAAAGTGCTTTGTAATCTAATCCTTGTGTGGTCTGCAATATTCCTACTACCCTCATTGTTTTTGATAATGATGTACAAGTCCCAAATATCAGTGAGACAAGGGGAATTTACTTCATTTGCCATATGTAAACATTTCTTCAATTGTGGGAAATGCATTGGTCACAGCCCCAGTATATAGTCAGCCAGCTCCCAGTAGTATACAGCCAGCCCCTGTAGTATACAGACAGCCAGCCCATGTAGTATACAGCCTGCCCCTAGTAGTGTACAGCACATAAAAAAAAAAACTTATATACTCACCCTCCGATCTCGGCGAGGCTCCCCGATGTCCCCGATGTTGGCGCATCCCTTCTTCTTTCTTCCCCGTGGCTCTTCTTTTTTCTTCTGTCATGGGCGTGGCCATGTTTTCTTCCAGCAGGCGCATAATATGACACGGCCGCTGCTGACATCATAGTATGCGCCGGCCATGAAGATAACATGGCCGCATCCATGACAGAAGACAGAAGAAGAGCCACTGGGAAAAAAGAAGACGGGACGCACCGACATCGGGGACATCAGGGAGCCGCGTGGAACATCGGGCTGCCAGAGGGTGAGTATATAAGTTTATTTTTTTCAGTGCTCATAATAGACTCGTGTATAAGCCGAGGGGATGTTTTTCAGCAATTTTTTTTCTGCTGAAAAACTCGGCACATACACGGTATATACGGTAATTGAAGATTTGTATATAAATGGCAGATTAATGAAATTTAATGTGATTGCCCAGACGAGAATATCCCAAAGGGACAAAAGAGATGGACAAGAGATGTAAAAACAAAACAACAATCAGCCGACTGATTACAACAGAGCTCGCAACTTTTATAGATTTAGTCTGATTTTTCCAGCCTCTGGGACCCTCTGTCTCAATTACATATGTATGCACCTCAAGCAAACCCAGTCTCGATTTTTAAATGTATATAGTGGCCTCCTCACAGTAGACATGTGGATATCGGAGTAGGATCTCTATTTGGTAACACTTGATGACGTCCCATAAACTTTTTTTTTTACTTTTATCCTTAGACAAAAACGTCCCCTGACGCCACATATTGTGAACTGGAGATAAAAGATATTTATGAGAATTATGAGCAAATAAAGGTAACCATAACAACAACTCCTAAGAGCTACAACAGCTTCTGTTTTGTAATTTGTGCTTTGCCAATCACATCAAACGAAGTTACTGGATCCCTTTGACTTTTTGCTACATTTTTAATGTTTTAATATGTACAACGCTTTGTAGACTCCTTCTAAATGGTAGATACCAGCAGCATCACTCTATCTAATCTAACTGTATCTCCTCAGTGGAAACCAATGCCCCATGGGGCAACCTGCAGTACAAAAATGATCACAGCATTGAATGGTTTACATTTTTCCATTTACAGAGCCGTGTCAGGGCTTGTTTTTTGGAAGAAACAACTGGCCACTATAGATGTTTATAAAAAAGTTTTTTTTATCTTGTAAAATAATTCATTAGAAAATAATCCGTACAAGACATGATGCAATTAGAACAATGAAATTCTTTTCCATACATTCATTCGGAGGATATACCTCTTATCCAAATAGGTCAAACTACAAGACAAGCGAAAATTAGATTAAATGAGCATAGATTAACCATAAAAAAATTACTGAAAAAAACTTGCCACTAATACAATAGATAAAAAAAGGGAAGTATAGGGAAATATAGTGAAATATCACTGGCTAAAAATTGTTTTTGAACATAGACATAACGTGTCAGAACTTAAATGGACCATCCTAGAAGAGGTAGAAGCAAACGACAAAGAAAGTTTAAAAAGACGCCTACTCTAACGTGAGGTCCACTGGTTTTATAAATTTGAAACTCCAACCCCTAAAGGGATTAATGAGGAATGTAATTTCGAAATATTCCTATAAAATAAAGTAAAAACGATGGCTATCGGTAACTATTTTTAGAAGGTTTTTGCAATTTTTTGCTGTTTTTTGTTATTCTATGGAATTTTATTAATAAATGTATTTGAATATTTTGATAAAAGGATGTAAATGTAACACTTACATGAAATATACTTCCATATTCCTGTGTATAAGTACGGAGGAAAGACCAAGATGCCCCCTTTAATGAAATGTCCACAGAAGATGCCCCCCTTTAATGAAATGTCCACAGCAGGGCCCCCTTTAGCTATCCCCTCCATTATTAATAAAATGTTCACAGCATTCCCCTTTTACTGGAATGTCCACCCTAGATGCCCCCTGGTGACCACGACGCAATGGTTTCACGGCCGTGTCACGTCATAATGTAAGGGCCCGTGTGCCGCATACACTATGGCGACACGTGGCCGTGACTCCACCGTGTCATAGTTTGTGCGCCTGGCCCTGAAAAGGAGAAGACGGAGCCGCGGGGGGGTCAGGGAGAAGAAGCGAGTATTTATTTATTTTAATACTAATGGTTGATCTTCATATAGGGCCCGGACATGGGCCCTTCGCAAGCCAAAGGACTTAGGCGCCTGCCCATACCGCCCATATATGAAGATCCGCCGTTGCATGCAATGTACTAAAGTAAGCAGCTCCTAACGCTAAAACAGAAGGTATCGGTGCTGTGTCTGTGCTAGCAATAGGAGCTGCTTACTTTCGTAAACAGGGGGGTTAAAGTTACAAAAACTGTTGAAAAAAAAATATTTTGTTTTCAAATAAACTTAAAATGACCATTTTAAGTTAAAGTGTGTGATGGCTGTTTTCATATATTATATGCATAGTTTTGGACAAACTATGGCAATTTTATATTGTAGTTATGTGGAAATTTGCATATGAGCAAAATATTGGGTCTTTTTTGATTCTAACATTATAGGCAAAGTATAAGATGTTTCTACTCCATTGTCCTTCCGGACCCTTGTCTTTTACTTCTGGAAGACACTTAGGGGTTTACAAGGCCTCGGTGATTGTTGGAAATGGACTTACATGTAGCCAACGTCTAAGTTTCCATTACTCTCTCGCACTCATTCAAAAAACTTTTTGTTCTTATAAGGCATTATACAAAAGACTTGTCAACACTTACAAAAACAAAGCACTTAGGATGAGATAGTAACCTTTTTTTTCTCCTGCAGCCTCTGTCTGTGTTTGTCTGTTTCTCTTTGCAATGTCATATGGTACCTGAACCCAAACAGTTTGGGGCCTGAACATTGCGACCCCATGATGGCAGCAAAATGAGGGTAGTAAAGACAAGAGGGCACAAAATTAGGGGTAATAACAGGGCAATTACCCTGCAATAAATGGGGTAAGGAAAGCACTTAAAATAATAACAAAAATATATAAAGAATAATAAACAAATAAAAATTGTTGTGGATATACAGAAGCATTTATTGTCATTGGGCTATAAGATGTCATGAGTGTCCCTGCACTAGTAGATGGTATATAAGGGTAAATGCTGTGTATTCTCATACCGTCTTAGATTTACTATCTAACATGTCAGCGATTACATAGAGATTTCACTCTTCCTTAAAGGGAACCTGTCACCAGGGACCTCATTTTCACTAAAGACAGGTTGCAGAAGCCCATTACAGCTTCAGTGCAAATCTGCCTCTCCGCCTTTTCTAAGCATTTGCATTACAATATAATTGTGTGTTATAACTTACATTGCACCCTGACAAAATCCTGGGGTAGTCACAGGGGCTGGACTTTGGTTTGGATGCATTTCAATAAACAACATGTGCCTTGCCTGTGCTACTCACTCCTCAGAGCTTGGCCCCCACCTTTGTGCTCATGTACAGCTCCACCTCCGGCTCCTTCTCAGAGGTCACAGCCTGGTGAGATAACATCAATGGGGGAGGGACAAGCTGTAGAGGAGCACAAAGATGGAGGCAGTCTGCAGCTCAGACAAGTCACATGTTGTTTTTTGAAATGCATCTAAACCAAAGCCCAGCCCCTGTGACTACCCCAGGATTTTGTCAGGATGCAAGAGGAAGTTATAACACACAATTATATTGTAATGCAAATGCTTAGAAAAGGCAGAAAGGCAGATTTGCACAGCAGGTGTCATGGGCTTTTACAATCTGTCTTTAGTGAAAATGAGGTCCCTGGTGACAGGTTCCCTTTAAAACACTTTTTTTTCCACACAATTGAATCAGCAATTCCAGAAATAAAAAATTACGCATAAATATAATTGATTTTAGTAGTTGCTCTAATTATTTTCTGTAACTTTATTGCATATTGACGATATCTTCTGTCACATTACAGCCCCCGATCTCCACGCACATCACAGGACGACCTGGAGCCACAGACGACGTCTATGAGAACATTTATTCAGTACAAACACCCAATAACTGAATGGATCAGAACAGAAAGCTGAACCTTTAACCCAGTCTGTTATATGGAAGCTGTGGATGCAGAGGCATGTGGCGGTGTATATACTGTATTTTTTCTATTTGTTTTACCGTATGTTACTGCTGGAGATGAGAAAATCATTCAAGATACGATTCGCTGAAGCTTTACCAAATTTTTTTTAAAAGATTTGATTTTTGTTTGAATCGGATCAGTGGGGACCAGTGTTTCTCATATTGTCCTGGAAATTAGGATGTAATACCCTCTGATCCTCGTAAAACAATTTTTTTTTTAAATATAAAGGTCCTATTTCATTTCAGTCATTGGGGGTCATTTACTAAGGGCCCGATTCGCGTTTTCCCCAACGTGTTACCCGAATATTTCCGGTTTGCGACGATTTCCCCTGTATTGCCCCGGGATTTTGGTGCACGCGATCAGATTTTGGCGCATCGGCGCCGGCATGCATGCAACGGAAATCGGGGGCGTGGCCGAACGAAAACCCGACAGATTCGGAAAAACCGCCGCATTTAAAAAAAAAAAATGTGTTGCGAAACTTGCACTTAACTTCACCAGGTATAGGCCGATGAATTTCAGGGCATTCCGGCGGGCCTCGGGGAACTTCAGCGCAGCAGCAACATCTGGTGGACGGCGGAGGAACTGCCTTAGTGAATCGCCAGAAGACCCGAATCCACCACAGAGAACGTGCCGCTGGATCGCGAATGGACCGGGTAAGTAAATCTGCCCCATTGTCTACTAACTTTTTTTTTTTTTTTTTTAAGGAACCCTAACCACAACCCTTTTAACCCCTTTGTGACCAGACCTTAAAAGGCTTTAAAAAAAGACCTGTCACATTCAAAAACGGCACTTACTAAAGTAAGCAGCTCCTAGTGCTAAAACAGTCCCAGCAGTGTTACAATGTTAGCATTATCACTGTGCTATACACTGGAAACGCCGGACTACTCTCAAAGCAGTCCGACGTATTCATCAGGGGGAGGGATTAGGGGAGGTGACTGCTGCATGATGCGTGGAAATCACCGCTGGCCTATGGAGTGAGGTATCGCTGCTGTGTCTGTGCTAGCACTAGGAGCTGCTTACTTTGGTAAACTGAGGGGGGGGGGGTTAAAGTTGCAAAAACTGTTGAAAAAAAAATATTTTGTAATGTATAGTAAATTTTTGGGGGTTTTCAAATGAACTCAAAATGACCATTTTAAGTTAAAGTGTGTGATGGTCGTTTTCATATATTACATGCATAGTTTTGGACAAACTGGGGATTTTATTGTAGTTACATTGTAGTTTTTTTTAATTTTATTGGGGAATATTAATGTGCATTTTTAAATATTAAATATTATTTGAGACAAGGTGAGTTTTGTAAAATTTTTTGCAACTTTTTAATAAGTTGCAGATTGTCAATCCAACTAACAGACACCTAAACGGCAGGGTGGCTGGGTGAGTAGCACTTCTGCTTTGCAGCGCCGGGGTCCTGGGTTCAAATCCCACCCAGGTCATCATCTGCAAAGAGTTTGTATGTTCTCTCCGTGTTCGTGTGGGTTTCCTCCGGTTTCCTCCCACACTCCAAAACATACTGGTACATTATAGGCAAAACATAATATATTTCTACCAAATTGTCCTTCCGGAAACATGTTCTTTTACTTCTGGAAGACACTTACTGGTTTACAAGGCCTCAGTGATTGTTGGAAATGGACTTACATGTAGCCAACGCCTATTTTCCTTATTTGTATTCCTGAAGTTTCCATTACTCTCTCGCTCTCATTCAAAAAACTTTTTGTTCTTATAAGACATTATACAAAAGACTTGTCAACACTTACAAAAACAAAGCAATTAGGATGAGATAGAAACTTTCTGTTTTCTCCTGCAGCCTCTGTCTGTGTTTGTCTGTTTCTCTTTGCAATGTCATATGGTACCTGAACCCAAACAGTTTGGGGCCTGAACATTGCGACCCCATCATGGCAGCAAAATGAGGGTAGTGAAGACAAGAGGGCACACAATTAGGGGTAATAACAGGGCAATTACCCTGCAATAAATGAGGTAAGGAAAGCACTTAAAATAATAACAAAAATATATAAAAAATAATAAACAAATAAAAATTGTTCTGGATATACAGAAGCATTTATTGTCATTGGGCTATAAGATGTGTATTCCTTAAGTTTCCATTACTCTCTCGAACTCATTCAAAAAACGTTTTTTTCTTATAAGACATTAAACAAAAGACTTGTCAACATTTACAAAAACAAAACACTTAGGATGAGATAGAAACTTTCTGTTTTCTCCTGCAGCCTCTGTCTGTGTTTGTCTGTTTCTCTTTTACTTACAATAAAGACGAGCTAGAAAAAGTATTGACTAGTGAAGAGCAGACTCATTAAAATGATGCTATTTTGAGAAGGGCCGTCACTCCCAATGATGTAACGATCCTTCCCAAAATGGTGGCTGGCTCCGATCGTGGGTGTTAATGGTGGGTGAAGGGAGGAGGAGTAAAAGCAAACCTGGACCCAGCCCCAAACTTCTAATGAAGCTCATGGTCGGGACCAAGGGGATGTAAACCTACAAAGTCCGGGTCCGCTCAACACTGGTAATGACCTTATTGATGTAAATGAAACATTTAGAGTGAGATAGAAAGTTACTTTTTTTCTACAGAACTTGGTAATTTTGTGACATAACTAAAATAAAAAAATAACTATCGGTTAGTGACTTAACCGTATGACACGTTATTAATAGAGATGAGCGAACACTAAAATGCTCGGGTACTCGTTATTCGAGNNNNACGAACTTTTCCCGATGCTCGAGTGCTCGTCTCGATAACGAACCCCATTGAAGTCCATGGGAGACTCGAGCATTTTTCAAGGGACCAAGGCTCTGCACAGGAAGCTTGGCCAAACACCTGGGAACCTCGAAAAGGATGGAAACACCACGGAAATGGACAGGAAACAGCAGGGGCAGCATGCATGATGCCTCTGAGGCTGCTTATCGCGCCAACATTATGGGCAACAGCATGGCCATGACAGAGTGAAGCATGATAGGTGATAGCATCTAAAACATCCAATAATGACCCTGACACTAAGGGGACGGCAATGCGAGGCAGCGGCACAGGCTAGAGAGTGTCATGGCGACATACCCTAAATGGACTCAGGCTTCAAACACATGGGTGCAGAAGGAACCAAAGGAGGTGAGCAAGAAGCGCTCAAATATATCGGTACATGATAAAAGTTTGCCAGTAATTTTGTGGATTACACAGCAGGGTGGCGACAAAGTTAAACATGGAAGCCATGAAACAACCCCAAAATTCTGCCACACGCTCGTTTGAAAGGGGACCATGTAGTGAGGCAGTGAACTAGTGTAGATTAAAGGTGCTGCAGTTAAAACTAGTTAGTTGGATCTTGGCATGAGCTGGCGCTCCGCCTGACCAGGCGAGTTTTCGCCAATCCAAGCCCCTGTCTATAGGCTTACTCCCCAAACAGCACTTCTAAGAACCTTTGTATAAGATCAATGTAGTAGCGTTTATAAGTTTAGGATGGCGGGTGAGGGGAATGTAAACAGATGCGCAAGAAAGCGCTGAAATATATCCCAAATGGTAAAGTTGCAAGTATATTTTGTGGATTACCACAGCAGGGTGGGCGACAAAGTTAACAACTTGATGTGGAATGCCCTCGATAGACTCTTGGGCGGTGTGCCTTTTATCGCCTAGCTCAGCAGTTTCAGCACCGCCTCTGTCGTTAGCGACGGCACTGCTGCTGTGCCCTAGAGCTAACCGACTGATGGCGCCATGCCCACGGATGGTAATTCTGAGGTAGGAGGAGGTGGAGGAGGGGTTGGGAGGAGGATAGTAGGCCTTTGAAGACTGGACCGAGGTAGCCCCGCAATTCTCTGCGTCGGCAGTATATGACCAGCCCCAGGGTCAGACTCGTCCCAGTCCTGCACCAAGTTAAGTGTAAGTAGCGTTCTTATAAGTTTGGATATGGCGGGTGGAGGGGAATGTAAACAGATGCGCAAGAAGCGCATGATGCGCATGGAGCTGGCGCTCCGCTGCCAGCGAGCTTTCGCCAATCCAAGCCCCTGTCTCTAGGCTACTCCCCAAACGCACTGTAAGAACTTTTTGTATAAGATCAAGTGTAGTAGCGTTCTTATAAGTTTGGATATGGCCGGGTGAGGGGAATGTTAAACAGATGCGCAAGAAGCGCTGATAATAATATCCCTAAATGGTAAAAGTTGCCAGTTAATTTTGGATAAACACAGCAGGGTGCGACAAAGTTAACAACTTTGATTGGAATCCATGAAAACAACCCAATTTCTGCCTGACCACACCCTCGTTTGATAAGGGACGATGTATGGAGGCAGCTATATGGACGACTTTTGGAGGTAGCAATGAGACAACGTGTGGTAGGCTGCTATGGAGACAATTAATTTGGATAGTGCCTGTATGTGGCAGTCCCAAACATTTTTCAAACCAGAGGAGCAGGTAGGGTGGCCCTCCAGTAAAATGGGATAGATTGAGTGCCTGTATGTGGCATCCCAAAATGTTTCAAACCAGAGGAGCAGGTAGGTGGCCCTCCGTAAAATGGAATAGATGAGTGCCTGTAGTGGCAGCCAAAATTCTTCAACCAGAGGAAGCAGAGTAGTGTGGCCTCCTGCAGTAAAATGGAAATAGATTGAGTGCCTGTATGTGGCAGTCCCAAAATTGTTCAAACCAGAGGAGGCAGGTAGGTGCACCTGCAGAAAAGGATAGAGTGGAGTGCGTATGTGGCAGTCCCAAAAAATGTTTCAAACCAGAGGAGCAGGTAGGTGGCCCTCCAGTAAAAGGGAATAGATTGAGTGCTGTAGTGGCAGTCCCAAAATTGTTCAAACCAGAGGAGAGCAGGTAGGTTGGCCCTGCAGTAAAATGGAATAGATTGAGTGCCTGTATGTGGCAGTCCCAAAAATGTTTTTCAAACCAGAGGAGCAGGTAGGTGGCCTCCAGTAAAATGGAATAGATTGAGTGCCTGTATGTGGCAGTCCCAAAATGTTTCAAACCAGAGGGCAGGAGGGCCTCCAGTAAAATGGAATAGATTGAGTGCCTGTTGTGGCAGTCCCAAAAATTCTTCAAACCAGAGGAGCAGGTAGGGGGCCTCCAGTAAAATGGAATAGATTGAGTGCCTGTATGGGGCGTCCCAAAATTGTCGCAACCAGAGGAGCAGGTAGGGTGGCCTGCAGTTAAAATGAATAGATTGAGTGCCTGTATGTGGCAGTCACAAAAATTGTTCAAACCAGAGGAGGGCAGTAGGTGGCCCTGCAGTAAAATGGAATGATTGAGTGCTGTATGTGGCAGTCCCAAAAAATGTTCAAAACCAGAGGAGCAGGTAGGTGGTCCCCCGCAGTAAAATGGAATAGATTGAGTGCCTGTATGTGGCCAGTCCAAAAATTGTTCAAACCAGAGGAGCAGGTAGGTGGCCCTGCAGTAAAATGGAAGAGATTGGTGCCTGTATGTGGCAGTCCCAAAATGTTTCAAAACCAGAGGAGCAGGTAGGTGGCCCTCCAGTAAAATGGAATAGATTGAGTGCTGTATGTGGCAGTCCCAAAAATTGTTCAAACCAGAGAGCAGGTAGGTGGCCCTGCCAGTTAAAATGGAAGATTGAGTGCTGTATGTTGGCAGTCCCACAAAATTGTTCAAACCAGAGGAGGCAGGTAGGTGGCCTCGATAAAATGGAATGATTGGTGTGTATGTGCAGTCCCAAAAATGTTTCAAAAAGAGGAGCAGGTAGGTGGCCCTCCAGTAAATGGAATAGATTGAGTGCCTGTATGTGGCAGTCCAAAAATTGTTCAAACCAGAGGAGCAGGTAGGTGGCCTGCTGTCATAAAATGGAATAGATTGATGCCTGTATGTGGCAGTCCCAAAAATGTTTCAAAACAGAGGGCATGTAGGTGGGCCCTCCAGTAAAATGGAATAGATTGAGTGCTGTTATGTGGCCAGTCCCAAACATTGTTTAAACCAGACGAGCCAGTAGGTGGCCCTGCAGTAAATGGAATAGATTGAGTGCCTGTATGTGGCAGTCCCAAAATGTTTTCAAACCAGGAGGAGGCAGTAGGGGCCCTCCAGTAAATGGAAATAGATGGGTGCCTGTATGTGGAGTCCCAAAAATGTTTCAAACCAGAGGAGCAGGTAGTGAGCCCTCCAGTAAAATGGAATAGATTGAGTGCCTGTAGTGTGGCCGTCCAAAAATTCTTCAAACCAGGGAGAGCGGTGGTGGCCCTCCAGTAAAATGGAATAGATTGAGTGATCTGTATGTGGCAGTCCCACAAATTGTTCAACCAGAGGAGCGGTAGGGCGGCCCGCAGTAAAAGGGAATAGATGAGGCCTGTATGTGGCAGTCCCAAAAATGTTCAAACCAGAGGGCAGGGTAGGTGCCTGCAGTAAAATGGATAGATTGAGTGCCTGTATGTGGCAGTCCCAAAATGTTCAAACAGAGAGAGGAGCAGGTAGTGGTCCTCCAGTAAAATGAATAGATGAGGCTTGAATGTGGCAGTTCCCAAAATTGTCAAACCAGAGGAGCAGGTAGGTGGGCCCTGCAGAAATCGAATACGATTGAGTGCCTGTATGTGGCCAGTCCCAAAAATGTTTCAAACAGAGGAGCAGGTAGGGGCCTCCAGTAACAATGAATAGATGTGAGGGCCTGTAGTGGCAGTCCAAAAATGTTCACAACCAGAGGAGCAGGTAGGTGGCCCTCCAGTTAAAATGGAATAGATGAGTGCCTGTATGTGGCAGTACCCAAAAATGTTCAAACCAGAGGAGCAGGAGGGGCCCTCAGTAAAATGGAATAGATTGAGTGCCTGATGTGGCAGTCCAAAAATTTCAAACCAAGGGAGAGGTAGGGTGGCCCTCAGTAAAGGAAATAGATGAGTGCCTGTATGTGGCAGTCCCCAAAATTGTTGCAAACCAGAGGAGCAGGTAGGTGATCAGTAGTAAAATGGAATAGATTGAGTGCCTGTGTGGCAGTCCAAAATGTTTCAACCAGAGGAGCAGGTAGGTGGCCTCCCAGTAAAATGGAATAGATTGAGTGTGTATGTGGCAGTCCCAAAAATTTTTTAAAACAGAGGACGGTAGGTGGGCCCTCCAAGAAAAATGGAATAGATTGAGTGCCTGTATGTGGCACTCACAAAAATGTTTAAAACAGAGGACGGGTAGGTGGCCCCGAAAAATAAATGCATGAAGTACTATAGCAAGAGAGCCAGTGGGCCTGTCAAAAATAGCCATTTTCCTCTGCTTTACTGTACAAGAGGAGGAGAAGGAGGGAAAATGACGGAGGAGGAGGAGGGGTGATCCAAGTATTCAGGTTGAGCTTCCTTCACTGGTGGAGATTGGAAATTTGAGAAATCCAGCCTTATCATTCTTAAATAAGCGTAGCCTGTCAGCGCTTGTCCAGTCGACAGGGTGTACGCTATCGGTGATGATGCCACCAGCTGCACTGAAAACCCGCTCGGACAAGACGCTGGGCAGGGCAGGCAAGAAACCTCCAAGGCGTACAGGCGCCAGTTCGTGCCACATGTCCAGTGTGAAACCAGTAGTTGTAGGAGCTGTGTGATCATTTTAGACGATGGTATGGTCAGCTACGTACTCCTCACCATCTTTCTGTAAAGTCAGCCCTACTCTGCCGAGACTGGGGACAGGTGGACAGTGTCTTGCGGGGTGACATAAGCTGGCAAAAGCCTTGTTAAAGCGTACCCTTGCCAGTGCTGGACAAGCTGCCTGCTCGCCTAAAACTTCCCTCGCTACTTGTACCGCAGAATACGCACTCTGCCGCTAGCGCTGTCAGAAGGGGAAATTACTGTTTCAGCTTTGTGCACCAGGGGCTGCTGGTATTCATGCATTCTCAACACTCTTTCTCTCCAGGGATGAGAGTGGAAGAATTTTGCTTGTACCGTGGGTCCAGGAGAGTGAAACACCAAGAGTAATGCGGTGCTGGAATAAATTCTTGAATCCCGAGGGTCACGGGTAGGCAGCCTCGCATGAAATCTGCCATATGCCGCCAGAGTACCAAAGCGTAAGAATTCACTCCCCTCACTGGGATGACTGTTTTCCATTTCCTCCTCCTCAAACTCCTCCAATCCTCTCTTTGCCCATACAGCGTGACGTGAAGGATCAAAACAATGGTCCCCTCTGTGTGTCTCGCCCAACATTCTCCTCCTCTTCCTCCGTCCTCCTCCACCTCACCTCCTCCGAATATGCGGCTGAGAAAAACAGACCTCAGGGGGCTTGGCTATCAACAAGGGGAATTATTCTTCCCCGTCTCTGTGGACGAGCGCAAAGCTTCCGACTTCATGCTGACAGAGAGTTTTCAAAGGGCAAGCAGCGAGGATGGTGAGGCTGATGATGGCGGCATCGCCACTGACCTCTGTGTTGGACTCCTCAAAGTTACTCACGCACCTGACAGATATCAGACAATCCACGTCCACTCCTCATTGTAGACTTGAGGAAGCTGACGGAACCTGACTACCAGTTCTGGTGGAAGTTGACATCTGGCCAGTCTACAATCGCTCTGCGCTGCTGGTAAGACTCGGATAACATGGTCAGGTGTGAATTCCACTCGTGGGCACGTCGACACAACAGTCGGTGAGCGGGGCAGTAGTTGGAGGGCGGCGCTGCGCTGCACTGAGCGTGGCAGCATCTGGGGCTGGACTTCCTGAAATGCGCACAGATGCGGCGACCTTCGTGAGCAAATCAGAGACGATTGGGGTATGTCTTGAGGAAACGCTGCACTATCAGATTAACCCATGGGCCAGGCAGGCACATGTGTCAGTCTGCCGAGTTGCAGAGCCGCCACCAGGTTACGGCCGTTGTCACACACAACCATTCCGGCTTGAGTTCAAGCGGTGCCAGCCACAGATCAGTCTGCGCCGTGATGCCCGTAATAGCTCTTGAGGCGGTGTGCCTTTTATCGCTAGGCTCAGCAGTTGAGCACCGCTGCTGTCGTTAGCGACGGCATGGTGCTGTGCCTAGAGCTACCGATGATGGCGCAGTGCCCACGGATGGTAGTTCGGAGGAGGAGGTGGAGGAGGGGTGGGAGGAGGAAGGAGCATGTAGGCCTGAAACACCTGGACACTGAGGTAGGCCCCGCCAATCCTCGGCGTCGGAGTAGTATATGGCAGCCCCAGGCGTAGACTCGGTCCCAGCCTCCACCAAGTTCAACCCAATGTGCCGTCCAGCGATATATAGTGGCCTGCCCGGCAGCACTCGTCCAGTGTCGTGGTCAGGTGGACCTTGTCAGAAACGGCGTTGGTCAGGGCCACGGATGAGTTGTCGGAACGTGCTGGTGCGGGCTGGGACGGACATTCGGGAAAGTAGTGGCGGTCTGGGGACAGAATACCGAGGGGCGGCCGCCGCCATGAGGTTGCGAAAGGCCTCGGTCTATACTAGCTATAGGGCAGCATCTCCAGGCTAAGATCTGGAGATGTGGACAATTAAGGGTTGGTGCGGTGTGGGTTGCACTATATTTGCGTTTCCGCTCAGCGTCTGGGGTATGGAGAGCTGAACGCTGGTGGATGCTGTGGAGGATAGTGGAGGCGACGATGGGTTTTTTGTGCCAGGGTCTGGGCAGGGGGCTGACTAGCAGTGACAAGGGGAAGGCAGGGGGTGTGAACTGCCCGGCAGGTGAATCGGGCTTGTTGCAATGAGTGGCCGACCGAGCATCAAGCTCGGACGAGCATGTTCGCTCATCTCTAGTTATTAACCCTATTATTATCCTTCAGACTTCTTTATCAGTTCTCTGCAGAATTGTTCTTTCTCCAAAATATTTCCTCAAATTTCATCATATTTTACATCAGTAATAGAGATGAGCGAGTATACTCATCCGAGCTTCATGCTCGTTCGAGTATTAGAGTACTCGAAATGGCTCGTTGCTCGGTCGAGTATTTCCCCTGCTCGAGATCGAGCATTTACTTAACGAAACACAGTGAAGAACAGTGAAGAATAGAATAACAACAGTGAACACAGTGAACACAGGATCATTTAAGTGAAGAACACAGTGAAAAACACAGTGAAGAACACATTGCAGATGTTCGGCACATCTGCTTACTTGTCGGGAGATACGCGCGGAACGGTGCGAACAAAATAGTATGTGAAGAACAATATATATGTGTGAAGAACACATTGCAGATGTATAGAAACATCTGCAATGTGTTCTTCACACACATATATATTGTTCTTCACATACTATTTTGATTTTATTATATCAATAATAATTCTTTATTTATATAGCGCACACAGATTACGCAGAGCTGCACAGAGCTTGTCATATCAGTCCCTGTCCCCATGGGGCTCACAATCTAATTAACCTACCAGTATGTTTTGGAGTGTGGGAGGAAACCAGAGGACCCGGAGGAAACCCATGCAAACACAGAGAGAACATACAAACTCTTTGCAGATGTAGAATACAAATCGGCCATTTTGGCTGAAACGCGTCGATCTATACTTCTTGGAACGCCGTTATATGGGGAGATACTGCCTGTACTAATGGACTTTTAAAGAATTGATAATAAAGCTATACAAGATTTTATCTACCTCTACGGAGAGTGCTGGGAACAATAAATCATAATACAGACCCTAAATTAGTCAATTAAAACAACCAAACCAGAAAATGAATAACCGAGACCCCAGCGCAGACAATAATAATGAAGACTCACGGAGCAAACAGTATCGGAGACCCCCAGAGCAGACAATAATAAAACAATGGAGACTCCCAAACCCCCTTAAAAATGCTGGAGCCACCTAATAATGCTGCAGCCCCACAGAGCTCCACTAATAGCGCTGGAGGTCCCTACTAATGCTGCAGACATGCCGAAGACTCCAAACTCCAAAAACCAAATTAATACAGCTAAAGACCCACCAGAGCTCCATTACACATACTAGAGACCCCATCCAGAACCTCCTTAATTATGTTGTGAGCCCCCTACTTGAGACCCCCCAGAGCGCCCTTTATTATACTAGAGATCTTCCAGTTTTCTAATTCCACATCACCTAAATTTTATCAAAAATGATCTATAAATTAAATACTTACTGTAGGGATCAGCTAAGACTGCGTCTGGTGCTTTCTCCAATTCTCTAAATACAAGTTTCGCGGTTAGATCATTTTCCTGTTTTACGCGTGTAACATGCCTGATCTGCAACTTCCTCTTTTATAAAAGTTTTTGAGAATTTTCTAAAAGTTCTATTTTAGACTACACTATAACTATTTAATACACTGACGATTTTGCCAACTGCAAAGAATGGAGAGATCTTTCGTTTTATCATAGGTCACTTTAACTACCAGAAACCGAATCTTGAAAAATCCCAAAAATGACATTTTATGATTTTGAATCAATCTGTAACTACCTATGATACAAATGTAATATCTCTCCAGTCTGGAAAAGGTTGGGAAGAGGATTTTGGAGCTTTTTCTGGGACAGGATTTACCGAAATAATAGTCTCTCTTCATTGACCGCAAATCATCACATTGGGGGTCATTTACTAAGGGGCCGAATCGCGTTTTTCCTACGGGTTATCCGAATATTTCCGATTTGTGCCGATTTTCCCTGAATTGCCCTGGGATTTTGGAGCATGCGTGCATGCGACAGAAAAAGGGGGGGGGGGGTGGCCGAACGAAAACCCAATGGATTCGGAAAAACTGCCGCATTTTAAAAAAAAAAAGTGTTGCTTGACACGCGCTTACCTGCACCCAGCGTAGGACGATGAACTTCAGTGCACTCCGACGGACTTCAGCGCAGCAGCGACACCTAGTGGACATCGGGGGAACTACCTTAGTGAATCCCGGCCGGACCCGAATCCTCCGCAGAGAATGCGCCGCTGGGTAAGTAAATATGCCCCATTGTGCGATGTAATTTGGTCAATAGATGATACTTTTCTATGTTCATAGAGGGATGAGCTAAAATAGCACTTGTAAGAGATATCAGATGGAAGATGTAGACTTCATACATTGTAACTGGTCCTACCCCCGGTAGTCCCCATGTATGAGGACTGGATTATTTTAGTTAACAAAATTAAGAAGTATGAACACAGTTATTATAGGAATATTGGGAAAGGGAATTGGAGAATGATTTGGAATGTGATATAAAGTCTAGGAACCCAAAATCCTGTGCAATGATTCCTTATAACCTTCTCTTTCTTATTTCTCTAACTTTCTCTCTCTCCACCGGGGGATATGTGGATTGGGGAAAGTTTGGTGGGGAAGGGTGTGGGGGTTATTAACAATTTATATGTTTGGTTTACATGCTGATGTTAAATTGGTTGATGTTAACTAGAGATGAGCGAGCACTAAAATGCTTGGGTGCTCGTTACTCGAGTCGAACTTTTCCCGATGCTCGAGTGCTCGTATCGAATAACGAACCCCATTGAAGTCAATGGGAGACTCAAGCATTTTTCAAGGGGACCAAGGGTCTGCAATAAAATGTGTCATTTTATTGAGAAATAAGGAAGTCAGTCCTGTTTGCTTCATCGTTTTTTTTTATTCAATGGAATATTCGTGGAACTTCAAAAAGGAGAATGACCCGTGTTATACATCTGCACTTTACTTTTCAGATAATATATATAAAGAAAATAAGAAATTTTACATTAAAAAAAGGAAATAAAAACAAAAAACTAACCAACTCAACAAAATGTTGACACAAGAGGTAAAAATGCTTGTTTCATCACCTTGGGGGTTGTGAAGTCAGAAAACAAAATTGGAGTTGGACCTTTAATGATCATTTCAAACATTTTCTTTTCAGATGTTTGCATAATCGTTAGCCCCGCCCTCATATGAAGCCATACATGTGTCCATAGGGATAACAGGCTGTAAGATGAAACATATAGTCAACATACTTGTAAAATTACAAAGACGTGATGAAAAGAAAATGACTCTATATTTATATTATATATAATTAATATATACAATAGTTTGGAAAATAGGTATTTAACTCCTCCTAGTCCTCTAAATCACTGATTTGCTTTTTGTTTTATTAATAAAAAAATAGAAAATGTCCCTTTTATCTAAATTTCCACTAATCTTTTCATCAGAGTTAGCGTTTGCAGTATTAGAGTTGCCATTAGACATAGGATAAAGGTAAGAGGTAACCGCAACCCTCGTTCTAACCCTAAGGATTCCTTTACATGAATGTATGCCCACCGTGCCGTAGCCAGGTGGGCATACGTCCATTGCGATGAGCCATAACACGGGGAAAGAAAGGACATGGCATACGGCGTATCGGCCGTAACACGGGAAAAGATAGGACATGTCTATAGATGAGCGAGCATACTCGTCCGCGCTTGATGCTCGTTCGAGTATTAGCGTACTCGAAGCGGTTCGATGCTCGGACGAATATATCGCCAGCTCGAGAGCAAGCTTTCACTTAAGGAAACACAGTGAAGAACAGTGAAGAACACAGTGAAAACAGTGAACACAGGATCTGAACACAGGATCATTTAAGTGAAGAACACAGTGAAGAACACAGTGAAGAACACATTGCAGATGTTTACGTACGTCTGCTAACTTATCAGAAGACACTAGTGCTGAACGGTGTTCTTCACAATAGTATGTGAAGAACAATATGTGTGAAGAATCTCTAGACATGTCCTATCTTTTCCCCGTGTTTGGAGTGGTAAGGTGTAGCTTGTGTGTGGCACCGTATCGCTCCATGCAGTCATTGCCTTCTATGGAGGCAAGCTCATGGCCGTACATACATCCCCCATAGGGTCATGTGAATGAGGCCGAATGCTAATGCAAACCCTAACTATAACCCTACCCCTAATGAAAAAATAATGCAGAAAATGAACATGGATATACAAATAGTTTCTGCAGAGGGGACTGGTAGGGCTGAATCTAAATTCATGTTAAAAGCCTCCTTGAAATTTGGACTTTGATTTATATTGAGTCACTTTCTAAAGAAATGCATTGGATCCAACAATGATAATTTTGGATTCTTAATAAAGTAATTGATAAGTGATTGTTGTTTAGATACATATAAAAGATCTGCCAGTCATAGTGGCAGCTGAGTATCTGCTGAGTAGTCGTAGGTTTTAGGATATGCAGTCACCCTTGTAACCTCTCTCACTTTCTCTGTCCTCCTCTAACTGCCAATATTTCCTCTCTTCAATCACAAATGTTAAGAATTACAATACATGCAGAAAGAGAGCTACATAATCAAGGTGATTGTATAGTCATACTTACCTTCAGATGACTATATACATTAATGCTAATCTCTGATGTCCTCAGGCTGCAATATGTATTTTCAGTCTGCAGAAAAAAGGGGTCATTTTATTAAATTAAGTCAATGTTCCTGTGAAGGATAATGCAACATTAAATAATAACTGTGGTCTAAAACATTTATATTTATGGCACATGTCGGCTCCGTCTTTAGCCAAGCTTAACACGCCGGGATCATCTAGAAAATAAAGTTATAATTAGCAGCACGGAGCGGAGGGACAAGATGTCCGGTGTTCCGGACTGCCAATTATGCACACACCCGCTCCTCCTCTTATGCTGGGAGACGGAGGCGAAGCCACGTGAGAGGAGTTAGTTCGCCCCTCTTGCATGATGTCACCTCACTCTCCCATGCTCCCAGCAGGCGAGAGGGAGGTGCAGGGGCATGAATAATTAGCACATCTTGTGCCCACACTCCGGGATGCTAATTATACCTGTAAGTCTTTTTTTCTAGGTGACTCCGGCATGTCAAGCTTAGCCAAAGACAGGTCCGAGATCAAGAGGAGCGGAAGTGAGTATAGGTTCTAGGAAGTCAACTGTTGAAAATTAGGTTAACTAGAACAAGGATAGTTTCCATGTAAGAAAACCAACTATAAGAAATCAAAATTTTAAGGTTCTAGATGTAATGTTCTAATCTCTAATCTTTCATTCCCTAATCCTATAGTACTTTCTAAGGTAAGCAATGCTTTATCTACCTAATCTGCACTTATTCTTTATCTACCCAATGTGCACATTTTCAGCAGAGGCTACTGGGGCATGGAAAAGCCTCTCTGGGCAGTGGGAGCTAAGGCTACTTTAGAATCCTCTGTGACCTTCATACCTGGGTTTTTCTCAACATGCTCCTCACACCACGTCTGCAGTCTCGACTCCTTCGGAGCTCTGCGTATGAGCAATAGCTCCGGATTCAGAACCGACAAGAGTGCTGCTATATATGCTTGCTCTGAATCTGTATCTACTGCACATGTACAGAGCCCCAAAGGACCTGAGACTGCGGCAGCAGTGGTGGGAACACACTGAGGACAATCAGCTAGAAGAGATCACAATGGCTACTGGGGCATGGAGTGGACATCCCAGTAGCCTCTGCTGAAAATTAGCATATAAATTACATATATTGTAACATAGCTTAGAAAGTATTATAGGATTGGATAAAAATAGATTAGGTCTTGGAACGTTACTAGCGACCTTCCATCAGATCTACCTTAATGGGTAATGTAGATTTCTAATGGTAGGTTGCCTTTAAGCATATACTGCACCTAAATCACATACCTCAGTGTTTCTTGGCTTCTTCAGTCTTAGCTTCTTTCTATGGATATAAATTAATAGTGGTAATAAAAGAAAATTCGAAGTAAAAAAGAAATGTAAAAAATGTCCAAAAAAATATTTTGTAAATGTGCCATTTGGAGAAGAAACCAGAGACTTTCTGTTTGGAGCCATGAACCAGGAGGTTATCTGACTACTACTTCTGCTTGTACTTCAATTTCAATAAAAGTGATGTCACAGATCAGGGGGCGTTAACTCTTTAAATGCTTCTGGCAAAGTCGTACAAGGTTTTAAAATTTGGGTTCGGCAAAACTCATCACTAATTATTGAGTTTCTCTTTATTTTTTATGTCCAAAGTTTACTAAATGTAAAATTATCAAATTGATGAATCTGTTGGTCCAGGGATAAAGTGTATATTTGTTAGTAGTGTAAATAAAGCTAAACTTAACCTATGATGTTGTGCCAATGAATTTGAATGGGTTAGGACCGTAGCTGCAAGCTTCTACGGAGCTAGTAATGTTCCCTTTAGATGGCCTATGGCAGTGATGGCGAACCTTTTAGGGATTGAGTGACGAAACTACAAGCAAAAGCCACATATTTTTAAGTGCCAAAGTGTTTAAGTGCCAAATGCCAATTTAAAGTAACTCACAGATTTCAAAAGTATTGGCGCCCTGAGGACACCAATAAAGGAGAAAGAAGGAGAAATTCAAATTGTTATTGTAGTTTCCCTCTAAAGTCCCCTCCGGAGAAGGGGCTACAATGATTATCAAGTTCTGTCCATACCTCCTTAATTCAGTTCTTGAGTCCTGAATGGTGATCTTTGTGCTGGGTGCCCAAAGAGGGGGCTCCGAGTGCCACCTCTGGCACGCGTGCCATAGGTTCGCCACCACTGGCCTATGGGATGGTTGGTGCAGGTTACTACTGAGAAGACCCCGTATTAACCTTATTCCTTTATCGGGTGGTTGCGATAACACAGACATTGATGTGGACTAGTTACAAATTTACAACATTGATTACACAGGGACATTGTTACCTCCAGCAAACATATGCAAGTAATAGAATCAACAGCGAACAGCAGAATGTCCCAAGAGTTGCTAGAAGGATAATGTGTTTGAATCCTTTATCTGTATGTGAATAGAAATAAATACAAAAGATTAATATCGACGAAAAAAACACTATTAAAATGCTTTTCAGGAATTCTGGAAAACATGGTGGGGGCTGGGAAAGGGGTGGCAAAAAAAAAAAGAAATTGTCGCCCCATTACTTCCAGTCTTCTGCATCTGCATCCAGACGAGAGTTTAGGGGGTCTCATGTCCTGCTTAAACCAATTATTGGCCTCCTAAAACTAAGGAACTGTGCTTTCGATGTAGAAGAAGTGGAAGAAAGTGGGTTCTTTGACAACCCAAAACTTCTGGCATAGACAAGGTATCAAGGACTGGAATTACCATGGAAAAGCGTATTCCAATAGTTTTCTGTAAACAATCAATAATGTATTAACTACTGGAGGACAAATTTACAAGACAGTGTCCAGCAAATTTTTTTCAAACATATTTTTTTTTAGATAACTCAACTAGTTGGACCCCAGCTTTGCAAGGCTGTTGTGCCAACCACATACTCACCATGCTGCCCATGGAATAAAATAGGGTCATTATTTAAAAAAAATGTTATCCTTATAATTCTTTGATTATATACATACTTGACAAAGATATCTCTATCAGGGTGGATTCTCCTCTCCCCACAGTATTTCGGGCAGCACAGGAATAGGGCTCCATGTCCCTGGTCACATTCCTCACTGTCATCTCCCGTCCTCTGTCTGGTAATCTGGTCGATTTTTCCCTTTGTACCATTCATACTCAGATACATGAGGTTTGGAGAAGCTGTTACATTGTAACGTCACATCACTTCCTTCTATCACTTCATGATTCCCGATCACTGTGACAGTGACATTTTTTGGAGAATCTGTGTAGGCAACATTGCTATATTATAATTTATGCAACACATAATTATTAGCATGAGACATCATCTATTGTCAGTAGTGATGTAATGATGGGTCAGTTTTATCTATATAGAGGTCATTGTACAGGGAGGGGGAGGGGATAAGCTGTGACATCATCTATTGTCAGTAGTGATGTAATGATTGGTCAATGCTATCTATATAGAGGGTCATTGTACCGGAGGGGGAGGAGATTAGTCTGTGACATATCATCTATGGTCAGTATTGAATGTAATGATGGGTCAGTGTTATCTATATAGAGGTCATTGTACAGGGAGGGGGAGGAGATAGCTGTGACATCATCTATTGTCAGATGAATGTAATGATGGGTCAGTGTTATCTATATAGAATCATTGTACAGGGAGGGAGGAGATAAGCTGTGACATCATCTATTGTCAGTAGTGATGTAATGATGGGTCAGTTTATCTACTATATAGAGGTCATTGTACAGGGGGGGAGGAGATAAACTGTGACATCATCTATTGTCAGTAGTGATGTAATGATGGGTCAGTGTTATCTATATAGAGTCATTGTACAGGAGGGGAGGAGATAAGCGTGTACATCATCTATTGTCAGTAGTGATGTAATATGGGTCAGTGGTATCTATATATAGAGGTCATTGTAAGAGGAGAGGAGGTGAGGCTGTGACATCATCTATTGTCAGTAGTGATGTAATGATTGGTCAGTGTTTCTATATAGAGGACATGTAGCAGGGAGGGGAGGAGATAACCTTGACATTATATATTGTCAGTATGATGTAATGATGGGTCATTGTTATCTATATAGAGATCATTGTACAGGGAGAGGAGGAGATAAGCTGTTGACATCATCTATTGTCAGTAGTGATGTAATGATGGGTCTGTTTCTATATAGAGGTCATTGTCCAGGGAGGGAGGAGATAAGCTGTGACATCATCTATTGTCAGTAGTGATGTAATGATGGGTCATTTATCTAATAAAGATATCATTGTACAGGGAGGGGAGAGATAAGCTTGGACATCATCTATGTCTAGTGATGTAATGATGGTCAGTGTTATCTATATAGAGGTCTTGTACAGGGAGAAGGAGATAAATCTGTACAGCATCTATTGTCATTGGTGATGTAATGATGGGTCAGTGTTATCTATATAGAGGTCATTGTACAGGGAGGGGAGAGATAAGCTATGAACATCATCTATTGTCAGCAGTGATGTAATGATGGGTCAGTGTTATCTTATAGAGTTCATTGTACAGGGAGGGGGAGGAGATAAGCTTGTGACATCATCTATTGTCATAGTGATGCAATGATGGGTCAGTGTTATCTATATAGAGGCCATTTACAGGGAGGGGAGGGATAACTGTGACATCATCTATTGTCAGTAGTGATGTAATGATGGTCTGTTATCTATATAGAGGTCATTGTACAGGGAGGGGGAGGGGATAAGCTGTGACATCATCTTTGTCAGTAGTTATGTAATGATGGGTCATTGTTATCTATATAGAGGTCATTGTACAGGAGATGGGAGATTAGCTGTGACATCATCTATTGTCAGTAGTGATGTAATGATGGGTCAGTGTTATCTATATAGAGGTCATTGTACAGGGAGGGGGAGGATATAAGCTGTGACATCATCTATTGTCAGTATTGAAAAAGGGATACAGTACCCTTTATTATCATACTGACATTGAAAAGTAAAGTTAAACAATCAGCAATCCTCCCTAAAAACTTTTTTTAAAAAATATGCCATAACACAGTACTTTTAAGGTGCCTAATCCTCGTGTTTTAATTTTTTAATTTACATTTTCATCTTTTAAAACTATTTTTACATTATGAGCAAGCAAACAAGCACCATTCTCTCCTGGCGAAACAACTGAGGGAGAAGAGAGATCACCAGACTCCCCACATCATACAGGATTCCGGGGGGAACCTATTACATGACCCGAGAGCGATTGCCTCTCGCTTCCAATAATTTTATGCTAAATTATATTCCCTGCCAAATACCCTACCCCTAGATGAGGGCCTTAGAAAAACGTTGCTACAGGATTTTTTGAACTCTTGCTCCCTTCCTGGACTCCCCTCGGAGGCCATTGAGACGCTCAGCTTAGAATTAACGTCAGATGAGATAGAGGAGGTGATCAAAGGAATGCCTAACGGGAAATCCCCGGGCCCAGATGGGCTCACATATCTTTACTATCAAACCTTCTCCCCTGTGTTGTTGCCACATATGACAAAAGTGTTCAACGCGTTCCTACAAGGTGAACCCATGCCTACAACTTTCACTCATTCTTATATCACCCTTATCCCCAAGCCTGGGAAAGATGCAACCGATTGTGCTAATTATAGACCGATTGCGCTTTTGAACGCAGATTTGAAAATATTCACAAAACTACTGGCCAATCGCCTGATTCAGTGGATCCCTCAGGTAATCCATAAGGACCAGGTAGGCTTTGTACCGGGACGACAAGGTGGCGACAACACGAGGAGAACAATTGATCTTATTGATGTAGTTAATAAACAAAATGACCAGGCCCTGATTCTCAGTTTAGACGCTGAGAAGGTGTTTGATCGCCTCAGTTGGCCCTTTATGTTTCAAGTGTAAGAACACATCGGAATAAAAGGTCCCTTTCTCCAGGCTTTGAGGGGGTTGTATTTAAATCCTACAGCGGAAATTAAGCTTCCACATGCGTCCTCCCCACCTCTGCGGATCAGAAACGGTACACGTCAGGGCTGCCCACTTTCTCCTCTCCTGTTTATACTTTGCATTGAACCCTTGGCCTCCATTATCCATCAGGACCCTAATATCCATGGTATTATGGTTAGAGACAAGGAATTCAAACTGTCGTTATTCGCAGATGATATTTTGCTCACCATCACTCAACCTCTAATCTCCCTACCCAACCTACAAGCGAGGTTGCAGCAGTATGGCCGTCTTTCTGGCTATAAAGTGAACACTTCAAAGACGGAGGCATTGCCTCTTAATCTTACCCAACCGCTGGTAGACCAATTGAAGGCCACATTCAGATATAATTGGAAAGCAAACGACGCTATTAAGTATCTGGGGATACTTCTGACCCCCTCTTACAATACACCGTATGGGCAGAATTTCCCTAGCAGTTTTCGGGAAATAAGGACCCTGCTTGATAATTGGAACAGTCTCCCCCTCTCCCTCTTTGGCAGGATAGCAGCGGTTAAAATGACTATCTTACCTAAGCTGCATTATCTTTTTGAAACCCTACCAGTGTCAGTGCCGTTGGGTGCTCTGAGGTCCCTGCAAGCATCAATATTACACTTTATCTGGGCAAAAAAGAGACACAGAATCTCCAGGTCTGTTCTACTCTCTCATAAATCTAGGGGCGGCCTATCGGTGCCGGATATTACCAGATACTACTGGGCAACACATTTGCGGCGTATTCCAGCATGGTCCACCTTACTGGCATTCTCTAAGTGGATGGAGATAGAGAAATTGTGGTTGGCCCCTTTCCACCCTAACTCTTACCTTTGGCCTAAAGAGGCGCCTGCGCTGCCCGACCCCCAATTAGGCCCTATTTCATTCACGATTAAGTTATGGAGGGCCTGTCTGACCAGATTCCCACTGGTGTCTCAGTGCTCTCCTATGCAATCTTTCTTACACACTCCCCTCATGCAACAAGCCGGGGCTGGGCAGGAAATTAAACCCTGGCATGAGAAGGGTTTGTTTAGATTTGCAGACATTGTGGATTACCGAGATAGGAAGATTTTGCCCTTTGCTGCCCTACAGGATAAATTCCATATCCCGCATGCGGCCAATTTTCACTACATCCGAATTAGGCACTTCTTACCATCCCTGGACAGTGCTGAGACGGTTTCGGCACCCACTACGTTTGAGCACATTTGCAAAACTGCTACCCAGACTTGTGGCCTTATATCGGATATCTACATGATACTACTGCACCCCAGCCCAGACGAACCCATCGCACACCCGTACATGGCCAAGTGGGAGAGCATAGTAGGGGGACCAATATCTCAAGACACATGGCGGTTGATATGGCATAGGGCGGCTAAGACCTCCTTGTGTGCTACACATAAGTAGAGCCAGTACAAACTGATGATGCAGTGGTATCATACCCCATCCTTGTTGCACAGACTATTTCCAGATACGCCAGATACTTGCTAGCGATGTGGCTCAGTTGGAGGTACTCTTCAACACATCTTCTGGACGTGCCCGTTAGTGCAGCCTTTTTGGCAGGAGGTAAAGACTCTCCTTCGGGAGGTCGTAGCGGTGGATATCCCACTCTCCCCATTATTTCATTTGCTGAATTTTCTCCGCACCCCATGGCCAAGGCGACCACAAAACTGAGCTTGCACATACTCACAGCTGCGAGGTGCCTGATAACACAATTATGGAAGAGGCAAGCCCCCCCCCCCCCCTCTTGACTGGACCTTCTCTCTAGGGTAAGGGAAACTCGCAGTATGGAATATCTGACTGCTTCCCTGAATAATCGTATCCCATTGTTTGACAAAACCTGGGAACGTTGGGACCGCTACTGGATAGAAGAACGAGCAGGAGGATGAGAGTGACATGGCCACCCCTTTAGTTTCTACCCAAGTGTTAATTGTTGTCATAGTGAGTATGTATGGATGTCTTTTGTTTGTATCCCTTTTCCCCAACCCCTCTAGACCAGTTAGGCATAGTGTTGATGCCGTCCTTGGTATTTGTTTCACTGTCATAAACATATTACACTGTTAGATTTCACATTCTGATACGCAAATGGAAGATTTAAACTGTTGATACCCTTTGGGGGGAAAATTCTTTGTCTTTCAGTTGTTTTACTGTTGAAAAACTTCAATGTGAAATATGTACGTGATAATTTGTCTGTTATATATTTTTGAAAAATGATAATAAAAATACATTTAAATATAAAAAACAAAAAAAACTATTTTTACATAGGTATCCTCTTCTCTCAGTTTTTTTTTTTTATACATGTCTAGGATACTATCCATGGGGAATCTCCAAAATATCCATTTCCATCTTTTTTGAAAGTCATTTAAATTATTATCCTAGCATGTTAATTTTTACACTGTTGGGTTTTCTTGTGGTTTTAATAACTTTGTGCCATACTGACCACAGACATAATGGGGGTTATTTCTCAGGACTTCTATGCCAGAAAAAGGGCATATAAGCCGGGAAATAATCACAAATGACTTGTTATATGTTCGCCAAGAGGCCTTTGAGGGGCTTGAAGGGTGGGTGAGGCCAGCAGTAGCGTGGGCCGGCGCAGGGCACAATCTGTGGTGTGCAAATTTTCAAAAGGTGAAAGTTTGCATGTTACAGAATATTTCAGGACCTGGAGTAGAAATAAATTCTGAGCAGCCGGCAACCGGATTAATGGAGAGTCTGGAGCCCCTTGGTGTATCAGGCTGCTCGGAAGGGGCTGCAACAGTATCATAAGTAGAGATGAGCGAGCACTAAAATGCTCGAGTGCTCGTTATTCGAGACGAACTTTTCCAGATGCTCGAGTGCTCGTCTCGAATAACGAACCCCATTGAAGTCAATGGGAGACTCGAGCATTTTTCAAAGGGACCATGGTTCGGGAATAAAATGTGTTAATTAATTGAAAAAGAATGTCTTCTGATAAGTTAGCAGATGTATGCAAACATCTGCAATCTATTCTTCACTGTTCCGCGCGTATATTATCTCCCGACAAGTTAACAGATGTGAAGAACAGTGAAGAATAGAATAAAAACAGTGAACACAGGATCATTTAAGTGAAAAACACAGTGAAGAATAGATTGCAGATGTTCTGCACATCTGCTTACTTGTCGGGAGATACGCTGTCCCGGGATCCGCTGCTCTTCTTCCACTGAAGTCTCCCCGATGTCTCCCCGTGCCCCTCGATGTCTCCGTGCCCCTCGATGTCGCCTCCGTGCTGCCGCTGCCCCATGTCTCTGTGCTGCTCACCGTGTTCTTCACACATATATATTGTTCTTCACATACTATTTTGTTCGCACAGTTCCGCGCGTATCTTCCGACAAGTAAACAGATGTGCCGAACATCTGTAATCTATTCTTCACTGTGTTCTTCACTGTGTTTTTCACTTAAATGATCCTGTGTTCACTGTGTTCACTGTTTTTATTCTATTCTTCATTGTTCTTCACTGTGTTTTTTTAATTAAATGCTCGATCTCGAGCAGGGGAAATACTCGTCCGAGCAACGAGCCGTCTCGAGTACCTTAATACTCGAACGAGCATCAAGCTCGGACGAGTATACTCGCTCATCTCTAATCATAAGGCATCACACGAGTGCCGGTGTAGTATAAATAACCCCCGATGTGTATAATTATTAGAATTGTTCTGCATGTTGTATCATCTGTGCCCCCAAAAAGGTAAGATTTCTATGAAACAAAGAAATTGCAAGTATTCAAAAAACAGGCTTTCATGTAACAGAAATCAGGGGGTGGGCTGTCGAACGATCCGACTGATTCGGACTGAGCGCAGGATTTAACTTTAAAATTGTGTCACAAGACAGTGCACTTACATGCACCAGGAAGAAAAAGGTGAACTCTGGCGGACCTGAACGGGGAAGCGACACATGCAAGAAATCGGGTCTTAGTGAATCTTAGTGAATCGGGATCTTAGTGAATTGCACCAAAGTGCATGACCGTATTTTGGTAACTCTGTCGGCTGGGTAAGTAAATGTGCCCCAATCTTTCTGCTGTAATGCCTGAATTAATTACAGTCCCTAATCCAAAAATTCCTGCTCTAAAAGGATCCTGAATTGTTAAATATAGGACACATGGAAATACCTATGTAAAATACGTACAGTTGATGTTTAAAGTAGTTAATCCGTCAGTTCTTTGTCCATTAGGATGTGTAGCCCTGCACTGGATAAGACTCCCATCATCCTCATAGGAAGGAATATAAGTCAGTTCTGATTCTTCTCTCCACAATCCATCCTTTAGATTCACGGACTTCTTTATAACATGACCGGGTTTGTTCCATTGTAGATCAGGAGGACTGGAGCCGCACGTGTGCTCTACAGAACATTGTGCGGTGGTGGCTTCTCCTTCCGTTATAGGTCTAGGCACATAAAGATGAATATCCGTTTTACCTGTGGATTAAAAATATATACAATAAGTGACAAAAATCTTTTTTTCTGGAAATTTAAGCTTATCTCTTTTTTGGGCGTGGGGAGTAGGTTTATTTGATATATATGAAAGGGCGATAAATCTGGTATCTGAATCTGTCTTTTGCAAAAATTGATTTTTTTGTGCAAAAATGTACAATTTTCCGGAAGAAAAATAAAAACAAGTAACAGAAAAAAAAACTAAATGAATATTACACCCAATTACTCATTCTCACTTCTTTCTTACAGTTTAGTTGTGTTTTCTAAGATGGTCAATGGTCCAAATGTTTCTACGGATAATAACATGCGCTACAGAGGAGAATTCACAAGCTGAACAAAAATACAGGAAAGAAATGTATTCCTTAAAGTAAAATATATAATAAAAAAATATAATGGGGCAGATTTACTTACCCGGTCTATTCACGATCCAGCGGTGCGTTCTCTGCGCTGGATTCGTGTCCGGCCGGGATTCATTAAGGTAGTTCATCCGCCGTCCACCAGGTGGTGATGCTGCGCTGAAAAGCATTGGAACGCACTGGAGTTCACCGAGCCGGGCTGAGTGAAGGTAAGTGCAAGCTCTGCGACAGACTTTTTTTTTTAAATGCGGCGGTTTTTCTGAATCCGTCGGGTTTTCGTTTGGCCACACACCCCGATTTCCGTCACGTGCATGCCAGCACCGATGCGCCACAATCCAATCATGTGCGCCAAAATCCTGGGGCAATTCAGGGGAAATCGGCGCAAATCGGAAATATTCGGGTAACACGTCGGGAAAACGCGAATCGGGCCCTTAGTAAATGACCCCCATTATCCACACAATACCCCAAGAATAAATATAATAAAAAAATAAAAAAATATAAAAAACATATATAAAAACTAATAAAAAAATTAAAAAAATAAAAAGAATAAATATGTACATGCAGGGGTAGTTATTTTAGACTGAAAACGCAATAACAAAGAAACCAAAAAAATGTGTGTGAAAGACCCTGTGACCATGTAATTATAGACTATGAGAAGTTCAAGTTTTTGGGATGACAATATTTGCACCTGTAGTGGGTCACATATTATTCTTGTATAAAACTATATATGTACATATACACAAAAATAGATAAAGTCAGCATTTCAGAAAATAAAAAAAAGTGGGATCATCATAGGGCGACAAGTCCTCTAAAGATATAGACAGAAACAGAAAAATATTAGCACACAAAACCAGTGTACATTTTACTAGAAGGATGTATCTATTTTTATCTTTATTTTTATTCCTGTTTTTTTCAGTCTTTTCGAAACATTTTTTGGTGCATTGCAATTTTTGCGCAGTTTTAAGGACATTTTAAAATGTTGGCCGGACATTTGTTTTTTGTCAGTAGGACGCATTTATCTTCTATTCCAGATGTGACAAATGTGGCAAATGACATTTATCATTTCAAACAGAAATTTCAAATTTGCGACATTTTTTGGCGCAAAAAACTCCAGGAACATTTTTTGCGACATTTGTAACAAATTTCTCAAAAAGAGATCTTAAAAAAATCTCCCATTTAACACAAGGAAAAGTGAGACTGATGAAGGTAGCAAAAGGAGGCATCGTTTTCCATTAAACACCTTGGAAAATGTATTTGCATACTTCCCAGAATTCCTTAATGGATCATCTATGGCTTTAAGCCTCCATACAACTTTAAAGGTGGCCTTAAGGAGAACATCTACCTTCTGACCAAATTACCAAAGAAGCAGACGGAAAAACGGCCAAATAGTCAAGTCTCAAAGTTTCTTTAAAAACAATAATAATGGAATTAAAAAATCTTTAAATTAAAAAATACTTTATTTTGTTGTCTATAGCAAAAAAAAATGTATAAGACAAAATATAAACAGAAATGTTGATTGTTAACCCCTCAGTGGTGCGGTCTTAAAAGTTTCTAGTGACCGGACATTTTTAGCGAATTTTTGCATGCAGAGGTTTAAGGGACGTAACTTTTTTTTATGTGTGCTACCTTAAGAATTTTTGCAGTGTTTTTTTTTTTTTTCCGGGACACAGAACTAGTTAAACGCCTTAAAAGTTTTAACATTTTTTTTTTTTTTCATTTTTAGTTTTATTTAGGGTTAAGAGTGGAAAAAAAGCTTTTTTTGAATTTATTGTAAATATTTTTGTTTCCTTTTCAAATTAACACAAAATTACCGTATATACTCGAGTATAAGTCGAGACCCCTAATTTTACCACCAAAAACTGGGAAAAACTACTGACTCGAGTTTTTTGCCTAAACCTGAGAAGATGGATAGGAAACATGGGGACATGGGAAATAAAAGAGTTATTAACTTATCACCTGTCACCCTGTCACAGGACTGTATTAATTTGCTATCGAAAGGACTGAGCTATGCATTAGTCGACGATTTCAATGAGGTGGACTTTGAGATAGACCTATATAAAGCAATCAGGAAAATTAATTTGCACAAATGGTTTATTAATAATCCACCGCGTCCCTCCAGCATAAAAGAGGGTGAGATTCCTGTAACTATAGGTCCCCTAGGTTTCATAGCGGGTATTTCGTATTCAGAAAAAGATAAAGAAACGTTAGAATTGCTGCTAGCACTTAATGAGGATGAAGTAGAAGAAACCAACACGATTGAAGTGCAGGGCTTCAGAGGAGGCATAAAATCCAGATTCTCCCCCCCCTTGTCCGCAGGAACACCCCTCGAGATCTTTCAGAGTCAAGTACTTAGGGATGTCCGCTCTAAAATATACCCCATAACTAAGGACAATTTGTCCATTGGGGAAAAGAAAGCCCTTAAGACTCTGAGATCCACTGAGGGAATTGTAATAAAACCTACGGACAAGGGAGGAAATGTTGTAATCATGGACCAAGCATACTATGTACACGAAGCACATCGCCAACTGCTAGATCAATATACCTACACTGCATTAGACAAATGCCCTTTGCAAAAGTTTAAAGATAGGTTACAATCCCATCTTAGGAGGTATGTAGAGAGAGGAGTCCTGTCAGAACAGCTTGCCATTAAATTATTTCCCTCTTTTCCACGCAAACCGCAATGGTACTTCCTACCTAAAATTCATAAGTCACTCACAGATCCCCCGGGCCGCCCGATTGTGGCTGGGATCGGGTCCCTGACAGAACCACTCTCAAAATATATAGATTTGCTGCTTCGCCCACTATTGAAAGATGTTCCCTCCTATTTGAAGGATACAAATTCCTTCTTGAGATGTATTGAAGAGATAGAGTGGATAGAAGGTTATGGGATGGCATCTGTTGATGTGGAGAGTTTGTATACTCGTATTCCTCAAGCAATGGCGGTTCATGCAGTTAGAAAAGTGTTAGGATCCACGAACAAAAGCGAAATGTACATTAATTTTGTCTGCGATTCCCTCCTCTTCATCCTATCCCATAATGCATTCCAGTTTAACAATAAATGGTTTTTGCAGGTAGTAGGAACAGCTATGGGGACCCCGGTAGCCTGCACCCTAGCAAATATCTTTTTAGCTGTTTTTGAAGAGGAGTACATCTTCACCACTCAAAACCCATACATCAAATATATCAAAACCTTTTCTAGATATGTGGACGATGTATTTCTAATATGGGCAGGTTCAGAATCGGAGTTTGAAGACTTCGTAATGTATCTGAACAGTAACAATATGAATATGAAATTTCATCTAAATTCAGTAGGGAATCATTAGAATTCCTAGATGTTAGGGTGACTATCAATGCAGACGGGTTATCCACTGAGGGATTTAGAAAAGAAACTGCCACGTACTCTATTTTACATTATAAGAGTTTTCACCCCTTACACACCTGGGATGGTAACCCATATAGTCAACTTCTACGACTCCGTAGAATTAACAGCAGAGAAGATACTTTTAATTCCCAGGCAGACGAGCTAGAAACCCGTTTGAGAGATAGAGGCTACCCCTCACGGGTACTAAAAAAAGCAAGAACCAGAATTATGAAAACTAGACGATCCGAACTACTAGGCAGATCCAAACCGCCTCCTATTAGGAAAGACACACAACAGAAGAGGTTCACTTTTACATTTGGGTACAGCCCTCAAGAAAATAGTATCCGTTCTGCTATACTCAATAACTGGCACCTATTAACTACGGACCCTGATTTGCAAAAAATAGTCGATACTAGACCTCTTATATTGTTTAGACGCAGTAGAACACTTAGAAGCGAATTAGTGCATAGTCGGTTCTCTCCGACTCAAAACACATGGTTAGACCGTTCTGTCCCACATGGTAACTTTAAATGCGGCCAATGTAACTATTGTAATTACAATTTAGGCAAAAAGACCATAACCATGGGTGACATCTGTCACACTGTAAAACATTTTTTTAACTGTAAATCACAGTATGTGGTATATGCCATTTTTTGTCCTTGTCGAAGATTTTACATTGGGAAAACGATTAGACATTTACATACTCGGTTTCGAGAACATATCAGCTCCATAAGAACCGGACACGGTTCTCCTCGATTCATAGAACACATCAGAATAGCCCATTCAGGACGTACAGAAGCATTGCGCTTCATGGGCATTGATAAGGTTAACATGAATCCGTCAGGTGGAGATAGGAACAGAGAACTTATGAGATGCGAGGCTAGATGGATTATGCGCACAAAAGCGACGGGACCGATAGGTCTCAATGATCGCAATGAGTTAAGCGTATTTTTATAATCCACGATAGAGAGACATGAAGGAATTACTAATTTTCTTTTCAATACGGTAATTGCAAAGTAACCTGTGTTTGTTGATCATTTTATTATGTGGTGGAGGTTCACTGTTTATCATTTCCATGGTAACCTGGCCGGAACTCGTCTTATACGAAGTACCAGCCCATTGCATGATGTCACAGACTTGAGAAAGCGCGTTACGCGCGAAACAGCCTGTTGTTTGTGGCGTGCCCGGCACCTCTCTCTGTCATCCTGCTGGCGTGAATAAAAGATTGCTTCTTCGGTGAGTGACCCGTCTGCTGTTTTCTTTTTTATCTATTGGAAGTGTAAAGAAAAAATGTCTAACCCGTTATTGTCTAAGACAGTGGGGGTCATTTACTAAGGGCCCGATTCGCGTTTTCCCGACGTGTTACCCGAATATTTCCGATTTGCGCCGATTTCCCCTGAATTGCCCCGGGATTTTGGCGCACGCGATCGGATTTGGAAAAACCACCGCATTTTTTTAAAAAAAAGTGTCGCGAGACTTGCACTTACCTTCACTAGGAATAGGCCGGTGAACTTGAGTGCATTTCGGCAGGCCTCGGCGGACTTCAGCACAGCAGCGCCACCTGGTGGACGTCGGAGGAACTGTCTTAGTGAATCCCGGCCGGACCCGAATCCTCCGCAGAGAATGCGCTGCTGGATCGCGAATGGACTGGGTAAGTAAATCTGCCCCAGAGTATCCACCATTTATTTCATTCTGATTAAAAAAACTATTTTTACCAGAGTTCACTAAGATCGTGCACCTGAAATCATGAATGTGTCGCTTCCCAGCTCTGGTCCGACAGAGCTCACCATCTTTTTAGTGGTGCATCTAAGTGCTTGGGCTTGCGACACAATTTAAAAGTTAAATCCAGCGCTTGGTCTGAATCAGTTGGATCATCCGACGGCAGGCCCCCTAATATGAGACGCATGGAAGCAGCAGAGTTGCGCCACAAAAAGGGTCTCATGCAACACAATCCCAGCACAGAGACTTCAAAAATACCTGTGCAAGCCGCTTTAGCCCCGAAAGAGATGAACAGTGCGACAAAAGTGAGCGGCGTGACTTTTAAGCAAATAAAGCTCAGTCTGGCAAAAAAAGAACTGGAGTAACACATACAGTATAGGGGCACATTTACTATGGACCTTGCCCCAGTTTTTTATTGGACTTTGCACGTTATTCCTAGTGCAAACTGCTCGCACAGGTATTTAAGAAGTTTAAGTGCCACATTCTTAATGAGACACAAATTTCTGCACTGATGGGGGCGTCTCAGTCCTCAGTTGGGCCGTGTGCCTTACTTAACATGCAAAGTCCAACAGAAGTGTGTCGCATGCCCCATGTTAAAGGTGCACCGAAAAACAAATGGTTCACTCTGTCGGAAATATGCAGAGGGCACCAGATTCATGAAGTACGGGTGCCAGAAATCTGGGAACCTGGCGCCCCCTGCACACTACACAGGACAATGCACATGGTACACACTGCACTGTTCTTCATAAATGTGCCCCATAATATCTAAATACATTTTTTATTTTTAATGAATCCAAAATATAAAGCTGAGTATATGTGTGTGCGTGTGTACGTATGCATGTATGCATGAAATATTCAACCCACGCTTTCCAAAATCTACTTATTACCCACTATATACAGGAGCCATTGTCTGCTGCTGCTGTGGCAGTTGGAAGCTGAGCCGTGATTGGTTGCTGTTCTGCCACAGGTCGTTAATATGAGCTCTGAGCTGTGATTGGTTACTATAGGCAATGAAGATAAGATGATTATGTGTAAGATGTAAGATGGATAGGAATACAGAGATAGGGGGAGATTTATCAAAAATTTCTGGGCTCAAACTGTTCCAGTTGCCCATGGAAACCAATCAGAGATCAGCTGTAATTTTATAAACAGCTGTGGGAAAATTAAACTTGAGCTCTGATTGGTTGCCATGGGCAACTCTCAGACACGTCAGATACATCTCCCCATATACAAAGTGACAGTCAGAGAATGAGACTGCCAGAGACAGACAGTCACTGAAAGAGAATTCCAGAGACAGACAGTCACTGAAAGAGAGTGCCAGAGACAGACAGTCACTGAAACAGTGCCAGAGATAGAAAGTCACCGAAAGAGACGGCGAGAGACAGAAAGTCACTGAAAGAGACTGCCAGAGATAGACAGTCACTAAAAGACACAGTTGGAGACCGTGTCAAAAAGTTTAGAGAAAAGGGACGGTCAGTGACAGGGACTAATAGTGACATAGATGGACAGATTCAGTCTGAGACAGTCTATAGATACATATAAAATATTTTTTGTTAGCCCATTCTATTTTGTTATAGGTAAGAGCAGTTATTTACTATCCCGGGCAATGCCGGGATCTACAGCTAGTATAGTGCATAAAAGTGAGAATATTTCTAGTGGCCCTTGGTGTTCAACTTTACATATTTACCTGTAATACTGAGGTACAGTTCTCTAGAGTTGTTATGTAATGCATTAAGAAATCTACGTTCTCCAATCCCTGGATAGTATGTGTCATCATCTCTTTGTTTCACAGGGTCTATCCGCAGGGTACAGCTCTTATCTCCTGGCACCAGAGAGGTTCTGCCTCTGTATTCTGCTATTACGGATGATGAATTCTTTGTGTTTAAGATAATCGAATCAGTAAATAGGTAACTGTGTAAGTACCACACAGTGCTGGATATTTCAGAGCTTCTGGCTGGATGATATGTACAAGGGATCTCCACACAGGAGCCGAGCAGAGCCGTAATCCTAGAAGGGAACATCCATCGCTGACACACAGACCCCAGATAGAAGCCTGGAAGCAACGAGCAGAATATGAGGCCGCAGTCACAGATTCTCATTATATCCGATTATTCTCTCATTGTGAGACGACTTACCCTGACAGATGAGGAGAAGATAAAGCTGCTGCAACGCCTCCATTCTGGATCAGGTTTGTCAGCGACTAAAACATGAAATACAGTCATAGAAACATGGGAAATGTCACATAGATACAATAATGTTTTACAGTAAACCACCAAATATGAGAAATGTCCTGGTCAAAAATGTCATGTTACCACCAACAGAGATGGGCACTTTCTATACAACAGCACAAAATGTAAGACTTATGGCTATGTTTTATCAGTGCAGTCCATATACCCAACATGCGACAGCACTATAAAATCCCTGGCACATTCTCCTCTACATCTTCCAACGTAGTTCTCATGATATTGTGCAAAAAATTCCCCAACAACAACATGTACATAGGGGAAACCCAACAACGGGGCTCATTTACTAAGGGTCCGAATCGCGCATTTTCGTTGGGTTTCCCGAATATTTCAGATTCGTGCCGAATTGCCCTGGGATTTTGGCGCATGCAATCGGATTGTGGCACATCGGCGCCGCCTTTCACGCAACAGAAATGGGGGGGCGTGCCCGTCGGAAAACCCGACGGATTCGGAAAAACCGCAGAATTTAAAAAAAAATTGTGTTGCAAGAATAGCACTCACATACACCGGGACGAAGCAGGCGAACTCCGGTGGACTTCAGCGCAGCAGTCAGACAAGATTCGAAGTCGGACAACGCGCCGTGGAATCGCAAATGGATCGGGTAAGTAAATGAGCCCCACAAACTTCAAAGCAGGATGAACTCAAGGAGATGGAGACCTGTGGGAAAACACTTGGACCCGGTCACAGAACTACACATCTACAGATCCAAATACTAATGGGTCACCTCAACAATAACAGAGAGGAAAACCTTGGAATGCAAATTAATGAATATATCAATGATACAAGGACGCCATATAGCACCTAGATTTATTATCCACTACCTGGATACACTTCAGCCCCCACCACCAAAACCTTCACCCCTGCGGCATTTATCGATCGATCATTATTGTTTTAAATTATTTTTAAGGTTGTTCTGATTACAGCAATATCAAAATTACAACATTTTCTTTCATCTACATTTTTAATAATCACATTAAATTGTATGAAATATATACTTTATAGAAAAAAGACAATGGGGGAGAATTATTAATTTTTCTATGTCGTAACTTGCACTAAAAACTGTTTGCATCACATATGACATTCATAAAGGGTTTTAGTCTAGTTTAGAAAAAGGGGCGTGGACCAGGAGCCCTCTGCCCGTTTGCTCTACCACCACTTGTGGCTGTGGTGGCTCCACTATTCCTTTCAATGCCCCTCTCCCGTTATAGTCTAGCACAAATGAAGTAATCCGTTTTACCTGTGGATTATAACAAATATTACACATAAGTGACAAAAATCTTTTTTCTGGAAATTTAAGATAAGCTTATCTCTTTTTTTGGGCGATGGGGAAGTGAGGTTTATTTGATATAATATAAGGGCGATAATGGTATTCGAAATCTGTCTTTGCAAAAATTGATTTTTTTTTGTGCAAAATGTACGAATTTCCGGAAGAAAGACAAATAAAAACCAATAACAAAAAGAAAAACTAAATGATATTACACCCAATTACTCATCTCCCTTGCTTACAGTTCGTTGGGTTTCTAAGATGTCAATGGTCCAAAGGTTTCTACGGTAAACAGAAAAGCTACACGGGAGAATTCGTCGACTATCAAACCCAATAGCCAGCGAGATGTCCAACAACAAAGAACAAAAAAATAAGACGGAGAAGACAAAAGGAAAATGTATTCCTAAAGTAAAATAATAATAAAAAAATATAATGGGCAGATTTGACTTACCGGTCTATAATCACGATCCAGCGGGTGCGTTCTCTGCGTGGGATTCGTTTGTCAGAAAAAAAAAAACGGCCGGGATTCATTAAGGTAGTTCATCCGCGTCCACCGGTGTGATGCTGACGCTGAAAAAGCCATTGGAACGTCACACACTGGAGTTGCCACCGACCGGGCGAGTGACAGGTAAGTGCAAGCTCTGCGGCCAAGACTTTTTTTTTTAAAATGCGGCGGTTTTTTGAATCCGTCGGGTTTTCGTTTGGCCACCACACCCCGATTTCTGTCACGTGCATGCCGAACCCGATGCGCCAAATCCGTTCATGTGCGCCAAAATTCCTGGGGCAATCAGGGGAAATCGGGCAACGGAAATATTCGGTAACACGACTTCGGGAAAACGCGAATCGGGCCTAGTAAATGACCCCATTATCCACACAATACCCAAGAAAAAAAAAAAAAAATAAACAATAAAACTAATAAAACAAAATTAAAAAACCTCAAAAACCCCATCTCCCCTCTAACTACCCCCTCCCGCTCCCTCTTACTGCCGGGGTGTTCTTTTGCTGAACCCCCTAACACACAGAACCACAAAAACGTGGTGGGCAGACCGTGACGCTGTAATTAAGACTATGGAGAAGTTCAAGTTTTTGGATGACAATATTTGCCCCGATAGTGGGTGCACAATATTCTTAATATTATGTACTATATAGGTCAGCAGAAACACTAGATAATCCGCACTTCAGAAATAAAACAAAGTGGGATCATCATAGGGCGAAATCCTCTACGATAAGGCAGAACAGAAAAAATGATTCGCAACAAACCCAGTGTACATTTTACACGAAAGGAGATCTATTTTTATCTTTATTGTATTATGTTTGGGTGTGGTGAGTCGCGGGAAAATTGCGGTGGGCATGGCAATTTTTGGCGTAGGGGAAACATGTTAAAAGTTGGGCCGGACACTGTTGTGGTGGGGGCAGGAGGACGCATGGGACGGCTATTCCAGAAGTGACAAGATGGATGCAAAGGATTGGACATGGCAAACAGAAAATTCAAAATTGCGCGGACATGGGTGGCGGCAAAAAAACTGCCAGGAATTTGGGGGCGGAATGGGTAACAAATTTTCAAAAAAGAGCGTCAAAAAATCCCCAGTTTAACACAAGGAACAAGTGAGACTGATAAGGAGCAAAAGAGGTCATCGTTTTCCATTAAACCTTGGAAAATGTATTTGATGACTTCCCTAGAATTCCTATGGATCATCTATGGCTTTAAGCCTCATACACTTAACGGGGCCTTAAGGAAACCATGTACTTCTGACAATTTAGCAAGAAGCAGACGGAAAACGGCCAAATATCAAGTCTCAAATTATTTAAACAACAATAATAAATGGAATTAAAAAATCTTTAAATTAAAAAATACTTTATTTGTTGTCTATAGCAAAAAAAAAGTAAAGCAAAATATAAACGAAAGTGTTGTTAACCCCTCAGTGGGCGGTCCTTAAAAGTTTCTGTGACCATACATTTTAGCGGAATTTTTTGCATGTGCAGAGGTTAAGGACGTAACTGTTTTTTTATGTGTGGTACCTTGAAGTATTTTTTGCAGGTGTTTTTTTTTTTTTCGGGACACAGAACTAGTTAAGGCTTATAAGTTTTAACATTTTTTTTTTTTTTCATTTTCGTTTGATTTAGGTTAAGATGAATGAAAAAAAAAGCTTTTTTAGAATTTATTGTAATATTTTGGTTTCTTTAACAATTAACACACAAATTACCGTATATTACTCGATATAAGTCGTAGACCCTAATTTTACACCCAAAACGGGAAAACTACGACTCGGTTTTTGCCCTAAACCTGAGAGGAGTGGATAGGAAACCATGGGGAAATGGAATAAAGAGTGATTAACTTATCACTGTCCCTGTCACAGGACTGTTATTATTTGCTATCGAAAGGATTAGCTATGCATCCGACTTTTGCAATGGGTGGACTTTGAGAGTAGACTCTATAAAAGCAATCAGGAACAGAATTTGCACAATGGTTATGCTAGATCCCAACCGCGTCCCTTCCAGCATCAAAGAGGAGTGGATTCCTGTTTGTAAAACTATAGGTCCCTAGGTTTTCATAGCGGGTAGTTCGTATTCAAAAAAGATCAAAGTACGTTAGCAATTGCTGCTAGCACTTAATGTAGGTTATGAAGTAGAAGAAAACCAACACGATTGAAGTGCAGGTTCAGAGAGGCATAAAATCCAGAATTCTCCCCCCCCATTGTCCCCAGGGAACACCCTCGGATCTTTCTAGAGTCAATACTTAGGAGTGTTCCGCTCTAAAATGACCATAACTAAGGACAATTTGTCCATTGGGGAAAAGAAAGCCCTAAGACTCTGGCTCCACTGAGGGAATTGTAATAAACTACGGAACAAGGAGGAAATGTTGTAATCATGACCAAGCTATACTATGTCACGAGCACATCCCAAACTGCTGATCAATATACCTACACTGCATTAGACAAATCCCTTGCAAAAGTTTAAATGATAGGTTACCAATCCCATTTAGGAGGTTATGTAGAGAGAGGAGTCCTGTCAACTACGCTTTGCATTAATTATTTCCCTCCTTTTCCACGCAAACCGCATATGGTACTTCCTACCTAAAATTCATAAGTCACTCACGATCCGCCCTCCGCCCGTTGGTGGCTGGGATGGGTCCCGAACAGAAACCGCTCTCAAAATATATAGATGTTGCTGCTTCGCCACTTGAAGGATGTTCCTTCCTATTGAAGGATACAAATTCCTCTTGAGATGTGATTGAAAGATATAGAGTGGATAGGAGTTATGGGATGGCATCGTTGATGGGAGAGTTTGTATACTTCGTATCGCTCAGCAGGCGGTACTGCGTTAGCAAATAGTGTAGGATCACGAACAAAAGCGGAAATGTACATGATTTTGCTGCGATTCCTCCTCTTCATCCTATCCCATAAGCATTCCAATTAACAACAATGGTTTTTGCAGTAGTAGGTACAGGCTATGGGGACCCCGGTAGTCCTGCACCCCTAGCAAATATCTTCTTACTGTTTTTGAAGAGGAATATATCTTTACCCTCAAAAATCATATATATAATATATTAACATTTTTCAAGATATGTGGACGACATTTTCCTGAATGGGCGGGTTCAGAATCGGTGTTGAGGCTTCGGAATTTTTGAACAGTACAATTGAATATGAAATTTCATCTAAATTCAGGAGGAATCATTAGAATCCTAGATGTTAGGGTGGACTATCAATGCAGTCGGGTTATCCTCTGAGGGATGTCGAAAAGAATGCCCTACCTCATTTTACCATTAACGAGTTTCACCCTTACACACCTGGGATGGTACACCCTATAGTCAACTTTACACGTTAGAATTAAACCAGCAGTAGAAGACTTTTAATTCCCGGCAGACGAGCAGAAACCCTTTGAGAGATAGAGCTACCCTCGAGGTACTAAAACAAGCACAGAACCAGACAGATTATGAAACTGACGATCCGAACCTACTAGGCAGATCCAAACCGTCTCCATTGGAAGCACACAACGAAGAGGTCACTTTTACATTTGGGTACAGCCCTCAAGAAAGATAGTAATCAGTTCTGCTATACTCAATAAACTGGCACCTATAACAGCGGACCCCTGATTTGCCAAAAAATGTCGATATAGCACCTGCTTATATTTTTGCGCATTAGAACCTTAGAAGCGAATAGTGCATATCGGTGTTCTGTTCTCTCGACTCAAAAACACAGGGTTAGACTTCTTCCCACATGTAACTTTAAATGCGGCCAATGAACTATTGTATTACATTAGCAAAAAGGACCATACATGGGTGACATCTGTCAACTGTAAAACATTTTTTTATAACTGAAATCACAGTATGGGTATAGAGCCCATTTTTGTCCTTGTCGAAGATTTTACATGGCGGGAAAACGATTATGACTAGTTACACTACCCGTTTCGAGAACATATCAGCTCCATAAGAATCGACACGTTCTCCCGATTCTAGAACACATCAAATAGCCATTGCGACGTACAGAAAGCATTGTCGCTTCATGGGCATGATAAGGTTTAACATGAATCCGTCATGGGGTGGAGGTTGGGCGTAGAAGGAAGGGGGTGTGAGATATGACCGAGGAACTATGAGATCGAGCTCTATTATGGCGCACAAAAGCGACGGGACCGATATGTCTCAGTGATCGCCCATGAGTTAGCGTATTTTTAGTAATCCACGATGAGAGACATGAAGGAATTACTAATTTTCTTTTCAATACGGTAATTGCAAAGTAAACCTGTGTGTTGTTTGATCTTTATATGTCGGTGGAGTTCCACTGTTATCATTGTCCATGGTAACTGGCCGGAAACTCGTCTATACGAAAGTACCAGCCATTGCATGATTGTCACAGGAACTTGAAACGCGTACGCGCGAAACCGCCTGTTGTTGTGGCGTGCCCGGCACCTCTCTGTATCCTGCTGGCGTGTAATAAAGATTGCTTCTTCGGTGAGTGACCCGTCTGCTGTTTTCTTTTTATCTATTGGAAGTGTAAAAAAAGTCTAACCCTTATTGTCTAGACGTGGGGGTCATTTACTAGGGCCCGTTGCGCGTTTTCCCGACGTGTTACCCGATATTTCCGATTTGCGCCGATTTCCCTGAATTGCCCCGGGATTTTGGCGCACGCGATCGGATTTGGAAAAACCACCCGCATTTTTTAAAAAAAAGTGTCGCGAGACTTCATTACCTTCACTAGGAATAGGCGGTGAACTTAGTGCATTTCGGCAGGCCTCGGCGGTACTTCAGCACAGCCGCGCCACCTGGTGTGACGTCGGAGGAACTGTCTTAGTGAATCCCGGCCGGACCGAATCCTCCGCAGAGAAGCGCTGCTGGATCGCGAATGGACTGGGTAAGTAAATCTGCCCCAGAGTATCCACCATTGTATTTCATTCTGATTAAAAAAAACTATTTTTACCAGGTTCACTAAGATCGTGCACCTGAAATCATGAATGTGTCCTTTCCAGCTTTTTCCTGGGTCCGACGAGCTCAACCATCTTTTTAGTGGTGCATTAAGTGCTTGGGCTTGGACACAATTTAAAGTTAATCCAGCGCTTGGTCTGAATCAGTTGGATCATCCGACGGCAGGCCCCTAATATGAGACGCATGGAAGCAGCAGGGTGCGCCACAAAAAGGGTCTCATGACAACACAATCCCCAGCACAGAGACTTCAAAATACCTGTGCAAGCGCTTTAGCCCGAAAGAGATGAACATGCGCAAATGAGCGGCGTGACTTTTAAGCAAATTAAAGCTCAGTCTGCAAAAAAAGAACTGGGTACAATACAGTATAGGGCATTTACTATGGACCTGCCCGTTTTTTTATGGACTTTGCACGTCTAGGCAAACTGCTCGCACAGGTATTAAGAAGTTTAGTGCACCATTCTTAATGAGACACAAATTTCTGCACTATGGGGCGTTCAGTCTCAGTTGGGCCGGTCCTTACTTAACATGCAAGTCCAACAGAAGTGTGTCGCATGCCCCATGTTAAAGGTGCACCGAAAAAAATGGTTCACTCTGTCGAAATATGCAGAGGGCACCCAGATTCATGAAGTACGGGTGCCAGAAATCGTGGAACCTGGCGCCCCCTGCACACTACAGGACAATGCACATGGTACACACTGCACTGTTTCTTCAAACATGTGCCCATAAATCTAATACATTTTTATTTTTAATGATCCAAAATATAAAGCTGAGTATATGTGTGTGCGTGTGTACGTAAGCATGTAATGCGAAAATTCAACCCCACGCTTTTCCAAAATCTACTTATTACCCACTATATACAGGAGCCTTGTCTCTGCTGCTGTGCAGTTGGAAGCTGAGCCGTGATTGGTTGCTGTTCTCCACAGTCGTTAATATGAGCTCTCTGAGCTGTGATTGGTTACTATAGGCAATGAAGATAAGATGATTATGTGGATGTAAGATGGATGGATACACAGAGATAGGGGGAGATTTATCAAAAATTTCTGGGCTCAAACTGTTCCAGTTGCCATGGAAACCAATCAGAGATCAGCTGTAATTTTATAACAGCTGTGGGAAAATTTAAACTTGACTCTGATGGTTGCCATGGCAACTCTCAGACACGTGATACATCTCCCCATATACAAAGTACAGTCGAGAATGAGACTGCCAGAGACAGACAGTCACATGAAAGAGAATTCCAGAGACAGACAGTCACGAAAGAGAGTGCCAGAGCAGACATCACTGAAACGTGCCAGAGATAGAAGTCACGAAAGAACGGCGAGGGAAAAAGCACTGAAAGAGCTGCCAGAGTAGACTCACTAAAAGACACAGTGAGACCGTGTCAAAAAGTTTAGAGAAAAGGGACGGCCAGTGACAGGACTAATAGTGACACGATGACAGATTCAGTCTGAGCAGTCTATAGATAAATAAAATATTTTTGTTCGCCCATTCTATTTTTGTGATAGGTAGAGCATTATTTACTTCCCGCAATGCCGGGATCTACAGCTAGTATAGTGCATAAAGTGAGAATATTTCTAGTGGCCCTTGGTGTTCACTTTTCACATTTACCTGTAATACTGAGGTACATTTCTAGAAGTTGTTATGTAATGCATTAAGAATCTACGTTCTCCAATCCCTGGTATTATTTGTCATCATCTCTTTGTTTCACAGGGTCTATCCGCAGGGTACAGCTCTTAGCCTCCTGGCCCCAGAGAGGTTCTGCCTCTGTATTGTCTATTAGGATGGAATCTTTGGTTTAAGAGAATCGAATCAGTAAATAGGTAACTGTATAAGTACCATACAGTGCTGGATATTTCAGAGCTCTGGCAGGATGAATACAAGGGATCTCCACACAGGAGCCGATCAGAGCCGTAATCCAGAAAGGAAAATCCATCGCTGACACACAGACCCAGATAGAAGCCTGGAGCAACGAGCAGAATATGAGGCGGCTCACAGATTCTCATTATATCGATTACTCTCTCATTTGTGAGACGACTACCCTGACAGATGAGGAGAAATAAAGCTGCTGCAACGCCTCCATTCTGGATCAGGTTTGTCACGACTAAAACATGAATACAGTCATAGAAACATGGGAAATGTCACATAGATACAATAATGTTTTACATAACCACCAATATGAGAAATGTCTGGTCAAAAATGTCATGATTACCACCAACAAGATGGGCACTTCTATACAACACACAAAATGTAGACTTATGCTATGTTTTATCAGTGCAGTCCATATACCAACATGCGCAGCACTATAAAATCCCTGCACATTCTCCTCTACATCTTCCAATAGTTCTCATGATATTGTGCAAAAAATTCCCCAACAACAACATGTACATAGGGGAACCAACAACGGGGCCATTACTAAGGGTCCGAATCGCGCATTTTCGTTGGGTTTCCCAATATTTCAATTCGTGCCGAATTGCCCTGGGATTTGGCGGCATGCAATCGGATTGGTCCATCGGCGCCGCCTTTCACGCACAGGAAATGGGGGAGGGGCGTGCCCGTCGACAAACCCGACGGATTCGGAAAAACGCAGAATTTAAAAAAAAATTGTGTTTCAAGAATAGCACTCACTACACCGGGACAAGCAGGCGAACCCGGTGGACTTCAGCGCACAGTCAGACAAGATCGGAGTCGGACAACTCGCCGTGGAATCGCAAATGGATCGGGTAAAGTAAATGAGCCCCAAAACTTCAAAGCAGGATGAATCCAAGGAGATGGAGACCTGTGGGAAACACTTGGACCGCTGTCACAGAACTACACACTCACGAGATCCAAATACTAAGGGTTCACATCAATAACATAGAGGAAACCTTGGAATGCCAATAATGAATATCTCAATGATACAAGGACGCCATATAGCACCTGGATTTATTATCCACTACTGGACACACTTCAGCCCCCCACCCCCAAAACCTTCACCCCTGTCGGCATTTATCGATCACAGTAATTATGTTTTAAATTATTTCTAAGTTGTTCGACTCAGCAATATCAAATCTAACATTTGTTTCTACACTTTTTAATATCACATAAATTGTATGAAATATATACTTTATAGAAGACATGGGGAGAATTATTAATCTTTCTATGTCAGGATTCTGTCGTAACTTGCACTAAAAACTGTTTGCATCACATTCATAAAGGGTTTTAGTCTAGTTTAGAAAAAGGGCGTGGACTATGAAAAGGGGCGTGGCTGTGCACTAAAAAGTCTTTGCCTTTAAAAACATGCCGACCCAACAGAATTTTGTCCAAGTTTCCTGGTGTAAAATGAGCCAACTTAAAGGCGGCGCACAGTTGGACTAGACAGTCTTAATCTAGAACAGATTTATCATCGAGCATAAGACTGTTAAATGAATTCCATGCAGCACGAGCGCCCTGTCTACACTGTCTTACCTTACAAAATAAATCTGCCACAATATGGTATATAGAGAAAAATCTAGTAAAAATTCTATATACTCAAGTATAAGCCGAGTTTTTCAGCACAAAAAATGTGCTGAAAACCCTAACTCGGCTTATACTTGAGTCAAGAAAAAGAACAAACAGTGTACTCACCTTCCGTCGTCCCCCACCAACAGGTCCTCTTTAATCCATTGCGGCCCCGGCATCGGCTCCGTGTCGCGCGCATTACGGCATACAATCAATAAGGATTGTATGTGGGGGATTTTAATCTAGTAATTAATTAATATAGTAATGATAAAGTTTTTTTTTTTTTTACTTTTATAATGATGGGAAGCAGTAATATTAATTGTAAAAGCAAATTGTCAATAAGCATTAACCCCTTCCCGCCGAGGCCCTTTTCCGTTTTTCCGTTTTGCAAACTGTTTTTACAATCTGCAAACTGCACATAGTACAGACTGCACTCGTTTTGATACATTTGGGTCATTCTCTTCAAGTTGTCCTGTATCGCCTAGGATATGCAGAGGCAAGTAGGCAGGTGACAGTTTGGGGGAAATTTAGGACTCCCTGTCCTGTCAGTCCTTTCTGGGCCTAAAGCCCTTATAAAAAATATATATTGCAACACCTAATCCCAAGTAAGTCCCAAGAAATGTATAAAGAAGTAAATAAATGAACACTGTACTACAAGTCTTGGAAGGGAAAAAAATATACATTGCAAAACTGACATTCTGCAAGTGACAGCACAGCTAGAGAGTAAATGTGCAGTGCAGGCAACGCTTACCTATTGTGGAGCAGTCTGTGGGAAAAGATCAGGTAGGTTGGTGGCAATTATAGAGTATTGTTGCAGAGATGCCAACAGTTGGACATGTGTAGAGAACCCAAAATCCTGGACTTGCCCACTGGATTTCAGATGTTTGGGAAGTATTGTCACAAGAATGGTCTCTACTTCTTATACACAAGGTCCTGGGTTCAAATACAGTAGAAAAAAAAGTCAAAATCAGCTAAAAATGTTAAATCTAGATACCGTAATCCTTGTCCGCCCCTTACTTGATGTCCTGTTTGATAAGTCTAAGCAGGAAATATAAATACCACAATCTCCTCTACGACACAAGTAGAACATGTAACACGATATTTTGGACCTTGTAAAGCTCTTTATATTGTTAAGCCTGCGTTGCATCAGCCTGGCATCCATTTTTTTTCATGTATCCTCATAAACTAGTCTATGAGTGACCTGTGAATAAAGTTCTGACTAGGGTCTTTGCTACTTTATAACGGATCATTCGCAAGGTTAGGTAAACAAGAGCCATGGACAGTGATCCAATAAAAGTATTGCATTTCAGGCATCGTGTACATGGCTGTTATTTAATCTTGTGTGCATCTGCGTTTCTTATTCCCATTTCATAACACACAATGCACCTCCACTTGGGTCCTTCCTTTAGTACAAATTAAGTAGTAGTAGTAGTGACTAGGCAACTGTGGACCTGGGTACGTGACTATTCATCTCCAGAGGTACAGGTACCATATTCCAGCTTCCAAAATGGGAGGAAAGCTGCATAGTCATAGTCATCATTAGAGATGATCGAGCACTAAAATGCTTGAGTGCTCGTTACTCGAGTTGAACTTTTTACCGATGCTCGAGTGCTCGTTTCGAATAACGAACCGCATTGAAGTCAATGGGAGACTCAAGCATTTTTCAAGGGGACCAAGGTTCTGCAATAAAATGTGTCATTTTATTGAGAAATAAGGAAGTCCGTCCTGTGTCTTCATTTTTTTTATTCAATGGAATATTTGTGGAACTTCAAAAAGGAGAATGACCCGTGGTAAACATCTGCAATGTGTTCTTCACACATATTGTCCTTCACATACTATTGTGAGGAACACCTTTCTGCACTAATGTCTTCTGATAAGTTATCAGATGTATGGAAACATCTGCAATGTGTTCTTCACTGTGTTCTTCACTGTGTTTCCATAAGTTAAAGCTCGTTCTCGAGCAGGGGAAATACTCATCCGAGCAACGAGCCGTTTCGAATACGCTAATTCCTGAACGAGCATCAAGCTCGGATAAGCATGCTCGCTCATCTCTAGTCATCATTGATCAGCAGAAAAGTATCGGCAGAAAAGGATATGGCTTGTGTGGTTAAAATAATCTGAAGTATGAGATGAACTACAGATATCTTTATTAGAGATGAGCGAGCACTAAAATGCTCGAGTGCTCGTTATTTGAGACAAACTTTTCCTGATGCTCAAATAACGAGCCCCATTGAAGTCAATGGGAGACTCGAGCATTTTTCAAAGGGACCATGGTTCAGGAATAAAATGTGTTATTTATTGAAAAAGAATGTCTTCTGATAAGTTAGCAGATGTATGCAAACATCTGCAATCTATTCTTCACTTTTCCGCGCATGTATTATCTCCCGATAAGTTAGAAGATGTGAAGAACAGTGGAGAATAGAATAAAAACAGTGAACACAGGATCATTTAAGTGAAAAACGCAGTGAAAAACACAGTGAAGAATAGATTTCAGATGTTCAGCACATCTGCTTACTTGTCGGGAGATACGCTGTCCTGGGATCCGTGCTGCTGCTCCCCGGTGTCTCCGTTCTGCCCGATGTCTCCGTGCTGCCCCATTGTCTCCATGCTGCCCCAATGTCGCCGTGCTGCCCCAATGTCTCCATGCTGCCCCGATGTCTCCGTGCTGCCCGATGTCTCCATGCTGCCCCGGTGTCTCCGTTCTGCCCCATGTCTCCGTTCTGCCTGATGTCTCAGTGCTGCCCCGTTGTCTCCGTGCTGCCCCGGTGTCTCTGTTCTGCCCCAATGTCTCCGTGCTGCCCCGATGTCTCCGTGCTGCCCCCCGACGACTTTGCGCTGCCCCAATGTCTCCGTTCTGCCCGATGTCTCCGTGCTGCCCCGATGTCTCCCTGCTGCCCCGGTGTCTCTGTTCTGCCCGATGTCTCCGTGCTGCCCCGATGTCTCCGTGCTGCCCCAATGTCTCGGTGCTGCCCCGATGTCTCCGTGCTGCCCCGATGTCTCCGTGCTGCCCCGGTGTCTCCGTGCTGCCCCGGTGTCTCTGTGCTGCTGTTCCCCCGATGTCTCTGTGCTGCTGTTCCCCCGATGTCTCCGTGCTGCTGCTCCCCGGTGTATCCGTGCTGCTGCTCCCCGGTGTCTCTGTGCTGCTCCCCGGTGTCTCCGTGCTGCTGCTCCCCGGTGTCTCTGTGCTGCTCCCCGGTGTCTCTGTCCTGCTCACCATGTTCTTCAATGTGTTCTTCACACATATATATTGTTCTTCACATAGTATTTTGTTCGCACCATTCCGTGCGTATCTTCCGACAAGTAAGCAGATGTGCCGAACATCTGTAATCTATTCTTCACTGTGTTCTTCACTGTGTTTTTCACTTAAATGATCCTGTGTTCACTGTGTTCACTGTTTTTATTCTATTCTTCATTTTTCTTCACTGTGTTTTTTTAATTAAATGCTCGATCTCGAGCAGGGGAAATACTCGTCCGAGCAACGAGCCGTTTCGAGTACCTTAATACTCTAACGAGCATCAAGCTCGGACGAGTATACTCGCTCATCTCTAATCTTTATATATAGGAAAGGGAGGCGAGAACACTCATCGGTTAAGTATGTTAAAAACAAAGTGTGATTAACAATACTCCATGTCCTTAGACTTTGGTCTCCACACTGAGTTGAAGTAACAAAAACAAGCAATAGGCCCCCACCATATTCAAGAATTCAAGGGTACCTTTCCAAAAGACAACTCTTCATTCCAGGATACTGCAATTAGTAATGAGCGAACGAGTTAAAGTTCAGACACATTTAAAAATCCTGTTCAGGTCAGGTTTAGATACCTGGTTAAGCCAAACCCATCCCTGAACTTCTAATGAAAGTCGGGTACGGGTGAGCCCCCAAAGTTTATTATGAACCTAAACTTTATGTCTCGGGTCTGCTCAACACTAACCAAAAAAATAAATCCCCCAAAAAACAACCTAACACGATATGGACATGGAATTGATCTAGTAAATGAACACAGAAGATGGTTTAAAAAATTATTTTTGTGATGCGCTCCAAAGACTCACTTTTTTATTTATCTGCATCTCTGGATCAGGAGGATACAAAGCATGGATATAATTTTGTTCACAATTTGTGACCGGAATAATTCATACACGGAAGTTACTGTTATCCTAGCAGCCATAGCTGCTACCTACCACATGACCATGTACAGCATAGATCTAGTGACCAACAACAACTGAAGTGGTGGATGGTGCTCACTCAGAATTCACTGCGTTACCACTGGGGTTAAACAAATAATCATTGCTTTTGGTTGGTCTCAATTTACCGTTCTATCTAAGACCACAGGAAGAGATAGTCTACAGTCAGAGACAGCAGCCATCTCTATTCGGTCATTGCGTCTCCTGACACTAAGACCAAAAACAGCCACATGCAACAGTCAAGTTAGAGGAGACATTCCCAACTATGACATCCTATTGCATCTAATGCCAGGAAGAGGTTAACTTAACAATATGATTGAATTTTCCCTTTTCTTTAAACATTTATACTCATTTAGTAAAATCCGCTGCCCTCACAAATTATGGCTGACTCAAGAACAACATCATCTTCAATGAATAAACAGAAAGTTATGGTAGATAACATGGATCATAAGTTCTAAGTGTAGAACTGGTGATTTTTATGTATCAGATCTATTGAGACAATTAATGAATAATTACTTACATGCCGAGTCCTCCGAGGACAGTGATATACAACCTTGTGGTCTGCTTCATCTGAGGAAGTGACTTGGTGATTTCCGAAAAATATGCAACAAGTTCATTGCTTTAGGACTTCTTAGGAAACACTGACTCTTAAGTATTTTTATAGATAAAGCAAAACACAAAGGGGATAAACTGTGACCCGTTTTCTTGGTTTATTCCTTTGTGTGAATGAAGTGATTCAATTTCCATCAAGCTCTCTATTAAAACATTCAATGGGTTTTCTCGAAAACTTTTTAATATAATATTTGGATAATGACACCAATTTTAAATCTAGACAATACTAAAAATTTTAAATCTAGACAATACAAAAAATTTTGTCTTACAGCCTTACTTGGCATGTACTATTTATTTGCTTGGTGTTAGACATACATAGGCGCCTCAGAGGCAAAGCAAAAAAAACGCTTGACTATAGAACACATATCTTGCTGCAAGGGTTGTAGGTACAGTTGGTCTTGAGAAGACCCTTTAAGACTCAATCCAATTTCCAAGAGTTTGGAGTTCTAACAGATTCAAGAAAATCATATTGGAAGCCAGGCTTGAAAAACGCCATGTCCCCTAAAATAGCCACGGGGGGTTCATTTTTTAATAGGAGCACTGCAGACAGCAATAATGAGGCCATCAAAAATACTGGAATCCCAATGGAACATGGAAACCTTGATCAAACCAATGATACATGACACAGTTGCAACTGAGACCTAGGAAGATACAAAAGTGCCTAAAATCTCACAATCCAAAGTCCCACGCAAAAATAATTCTTGTCTTCACCCTCCTATCATAGCTTGGACACTGATAGGTTAATGTCTCACAGTTGCATACTCTGTAGCTTCTGAATCTGTGGCTCTGGAGCAGATGTGTCGATCCTGGTCCTGTCGTGTATGAGCGATAACAGAATATATAACTTCATGTGAGGAGTCCATGACCTGCAAAATATAAATAAAATAATGTGAGATAAAATATCTGTCAGCAACCTGTATGTGTATAGCCATAGGAAAGGAGGTATCAAAATGGGGTGCAAAAATTCATTTATATGGTCCACATTAGTCACACTACATCATGATCATGTTTTTAGCCTGATTTTATGCAACTGAATTGTTTATGAAAAGCCATGGAAAAATATAATGAGTGGCTTGTGTGGAAAATAGGACTGTTGTCTTCTCTCTTGACCATTATAGCCTTGGCCTTTCATCTGTGAGTGTACTGAGGGAGGGGGAGGGGAGTCTTATAAGAGGGGGGCGGGGGGGAGAGTCTGACATGGAGCTGGGAGGTCTATAGTTTGGAAACACCACCCTTATCCTGTTTAAACCAAAATAATTGCTAGAGTGGTCACCACGTTTGCAGACTAACCTCAACCATATTTTTGAATGCCCCTTTATTGAAAAACTTGCACAGACATTTATGTCAGAAAACTGGTGCAAAAAAATCTAAAATCGACCTCGACCTCTTGCTGGTGTGGATGGGTGCACCGGCTGCTGAGGCCATGTGCATAACCTATGACAAGCTATGCTCCTCCTTATGCACTAGAACCGCCAATGTTGGAGGCCCGTTTTCCAAAATCTTGTGTAAATATCATTTGTTTAGACCGGTTTGTTCTGGCATTGCTCTCTGCTATAGTCTCAGCCAGGAAACCAGGGGAGGCTATAGTAAATCCAGCAAGCTGAATGTTCATGCCCCTTCCCACCCTCTGCCTACCACATTCCCCATCCATTGCCGATCTCGGACTGAGAACTCAGGAAACTGGTGGGAAGGAGGAGATTTATATTCCTTCTCCACCACAAAACTTGCAGAGAAGACGTAAAGAATTTCCCCCATTATGTTTTCCGCTACCCCATGTGTAACCCAAAAAGCCGCAAATGATAGAGCATGTCCTGTTCCATAGTTTCCGACAGTCTTTTCTACTGTCATCAGCGCATGAAAGCCTCATAACATAGAGGCAGTGTCGGACTGGGTTTCCATAGGCCCACCAGAGAAAATCAATTTGGGGGCCCAATTTTCATTATCCCCCAGGAAATATTCTCTAGCAGTCTCCAAATTGTGGTGTTTTCTGATGGTCCCCTGGTGTTCAGTATTGGGTTGAGCCAGGGGCCCACCGGAGGATCCTCTGGTACTCTGGTGGGCAAGTCCGACACTGCACAGAGGCCACAAACAATGGATGGGTCCATGGGTTGTTTGTTTTCCAACAGCAGCGCATGTTCCTGTGCAGGTAACCTTAGGAGAAGCACGCCTTATTATAAGTTATATTATAGGCAGGTTGTGTGATCATACAAACCAGCACGGAAAGGATGTAGGTTTTAGGAATTTTTTGAAGCCAATTTACTGATGTAAAATAAAATGAATTAAGCCAAAGTTGGAATCCCCGCCTACAGAAGAAGACGCAAAGCTGAGGTTCACATATTTTTACACTGCTGTATAACCTTCCTTATTTTCCTTATTTACATTTTGAAGACAAGATTGATTTATGTTTGATATATGTGTAATCCGTATTATGATGCGGCAGTGAATTTATTTTCACGCTTTGGGATTCAACCGGAGTGAAATAAGCAGCGAGACGGATGATTCACTCCTAGAAATGCAGAAGTGGTTTTCTTATATCCTTTCTAAAGGAACTTCAAGTTTTCTTTCAGAAGGACTTACTCCAATGCTGCTACAAGTCCCAAAGATGTCTTCAAAGTTCACTGATGGCCTGAGATAAAAAGATGAAAACTAGTTACAAAAATATATAGGACCAAAAGAGAAAAAGGAGTAACACTCTTCTATCCTTACACAAAATGACATTGGCCTGACTTTATCTTATATATACAGGTGGTCCCCGACTTAAGAGCACCTGACTTACAGACGATCCCTAGTTACAAACGGCCCCCTGGAAATTGGTAATTTACAATAAACAGCTATAACAGTTATTAAATGTGTCTGCAATTAAGTTTTATAGTAAATCCAGGTTCTTGACAATCCAAAATTTTTAAAATTGTCACCGAGACCAAAAATTTTTTTTTGCTGGGCTTACAATTATAAAATATACAGTTCCGAGTTCAACTTAAGAACAAACCTATAGACCCTATCTTGTATGTAACCTGGGGACTGCCTGTATTTGATTAAAAACTACAAATAGTCACAGCAGATGGACTATTGAAGAGACCAGTGTTATATAGTCACACAAATAAGCAACAAAAGGAGGAGAACTAGTCACAAAAATATAATCACATTTCCTTTTTTAGCCACCGGACCTATCACCCGACTTTTAATACTGCGCCTTTTTTGACCTTTAAGACAAAGCTAAGTTTTAATTTTTATTGTTGACACCTTTAACAAACTAAACTATTTTCTATTTTTGTGTTATTTTCTCTATATGTGCTCTAATTGTAGTTTTTTAATAACACAATCCTGTTTAAAATTTACTTACCCTGCTTGGAAAGTATATTATAAAAAAAAAAGCAAATACAAAATTGTTTTTACAATTAAAATGTCGCGGCCTTTTTTGAACAAATAAAAATATGACAGTAAAACGAAACTATATAAATCACCGTAATAGAAGTGAACCAGAGAATACAGATAAAATATTATTTTTATGCTATGCTGAGCGGGAAAAAAAAATGCTACAAATCCAAAATAAAAATTGATGATATTGTTTGTGCCCCCCTTGACAGTTAATAAAATTTGGATAATAAGTTATAGAAACCCAAAATTAATTACCTATACATTATCTAACCCGGCAAATAATAAGCCTCATATGTTCACATTACCAAAAAAATAAACATTTTATAGCCTGTGCAATGTGACAATACAAATCTGCTGTGAATGGCGCCTCCCTCCGTTCTATGCCCGGCCGTGCGCCCGTACAGCAGTCACCACCACATATGGGGTATCGGTACTCGGGAGAAATTTGGCATCAAACTTTGAAGAGAATTTCACTATATAATTCATGATGAATGATGCAAATATCATCCCAACATAAAGCAGATAGAAGGTTCCGGAAATGTTAGTTATCAAGCTTTTTGGGTATTTTGACTATCTGCCCGGAAAACAGAACATTTCAAACTTTTAAAATGAAAATTTTTTTTCAAACTTTTCCCAAATTTTCATTTTTTTTTCAGAATAAAACGCAAAACTTCTTACTTAAATTTTACAATTAACATGAAGTACAATGTGTCTCGAGAAAACAATCTAAAAATCACCCGGATATGTTGAAGCGTTCCGAAGTCATAACCAATTTACGTAACACATGTCAGATTAGAGCAATCGAATAAATTTAGCTGAAAACACGTGTCGGTGATAAGGGGTTAAAGAGTAACTCACTGCGAGTCAATGGTCTGTTGTTGATCATGGAAATTACTCTGGATATTCGCATAATCATTTTCTTCATCAGTCGCAGATTTCTAAAGGAAATCATTGCACAAATATAACAATTACCGTAGTTTTGAATATTGTCCTGATTGAATTACATTCTATGAAACTATAATAGAAACTTTTTAGGATCAGATCTGCTGGGTAAAATAACAGGTCAGATGGGAAGAGAAACTTGATCAATATCACGAAAGATTAACTAAAAGTCAGGAATGTTACTACAAGAAAAATAAAACTTACTTCGCGAAGGGTCCTTACAGAGACCGTGTCACCGATAGTAGAGGAGGACTTGGACTTCTTGTTTTTTCTATAAATTAATAATAAAATTTAAAAAAAGTAATTTTCTTATATCCATTCTGTAGAACTAGAGGGCCTCCAAATGGGAACCCTTCACTGCCAGCAAAGCATTTATGTAGATGAGGATTTGGGTTCTAAACTGGATTTACAGCCCTTGGTCAACAGGTATCTGAGTTATTGCAGAGAAAAGTTCATGGAGACCCAATGACTTCATTCTGATTTGGACTTTGCTTTAAAATCATTCCCTGAACTTCAGAGACAAGCACAGAAAAACTTCCCTACATACAATGCTCATGTGTCACTGGACCCCTGTTGCTGTTGTCCTCCCGTAGCCCGATGAGATGATGTCTTGATTGACACAATTTTCTTAACTTTTTGAGCTTTTATTTACATTTTTAAAGATCAAATATGATGATAAAGCTGTGACTTAAACATTAGGAGGGGATAACTTTTATATTTTGATAGATCAGGCAGCTTGAGATGCGGGGAAAGCTACCATGTTTATGATTTTATTTATAAATACATTCTAGGGTAGTGGTGGCGAACCTATGGCACCCAGGCGGCACTCAGAGCACTTTCTGTGGGCACCCGGGCCATCGCTCCAGACAGGACTCAAAGAAGCTTCCTGCAGTTCCAAGCATCTTAATAGATGCTGCTTTCAGTCATATATTAAAGTGATACTTACTTCGCTACTTGGGACAGTAGGAAGAGGGATAATGAGTAAACAGGGACGAATTGTCTTTGGAGGACCTTCTGCTGCCCCCACAATTCAGAGGGACACTGGAAAGAAGCTAAAATGATGCAAATCCCATCTTTCTTTTTCTACTGTGTTGCTGTTCCCAGGAGGCCAGTATGATTGAAAGTTGTTGAAGAACATGGAGCAATAAGTTACTGCTTTAATTTTTGGTTGGCACCTTGCGATAAATAAGTGGGGTTTTGGGTTGCAGTTTGGGCACTCGGCCGCTAAAAGGTTCGCCATCACTGTTCTAGGGAATGGGGGGTGATTAGAATTTTCAAAATATTTTTACATTTTTTCATTTTTTAGAAACCCTGAGGTTTTGAAGCCTAGGGTTGTCTGATTGCTCTTCCAATATGCTACAATACTTATTTTTTGCATTACTTTGTGAATACACGGCTCTCCTATCCAGGCGCTACTATATGGCCAAAGATTTTAGAATTGATAGGTTTGGCTAAAATACATCTAATGTGTATGACAGCCATGACAGTTATGAGAGGTTAGTAAAGAGAATGTCATCAAGTTGGGAGTTGTTTCTGCACAGTTTAGTACTGGTTGGACAGTGTCAAGGTGAAAACTAATCCTCTTGTTACCTGTACTCATTTAAAAAAAAAAAAAACTATTTGGGGTTTTCTATAGTTTCAAATTTAAACATTGTTCGATAAAGCAGGTTGCAGGAATTTTTATCGGTAGAGACAGAAATCTGTCTGATTACAAGTCCTTGCACTACATTAATTTAGGGTTCTTAACAGTTTAAGAGGCATCTAAGACGAGTTTGGTACAAGGGTGTCTTCCACATAAGGAAAGTGCAGATTTCTGGCACAATGTAAGACGACAAATTAGTGAGAGTCATAAACTATGCAGGATTTATCATGTAGCCTCAGACTGATATATCTGATCCTGTATAAAACTGTCTGTCTGTCTCACGTCTAAATTCAAGACCTTCTTCTTTATTTGTACCTTTGGAAAATGGAGACAACCACGATAAAAAGAAGAAATAAGAAAACTCCAGCAGCTGCTCCCAAAATCAGACGTAAATCCACAGCATCATCTGTAAATAATCATAAAAGATTTATAGGCCACAGGCTAAAAAACCATCAATTTATTGTGTTTTTTACTGTATAAAAATGTATCTCTATAGAGCTGCAGGGGTTTAACAAAATCCATCCAAAAGCTGAACATTATACTACAACATCACCTTACTCTATGGAGGTCAAGTTACATAGAGTCTACCAGCGGTCTTACACATACAGAGCTGCAGCCAATGTCATGTATTGGCCCTGAGAGATTTGTACTCAGACCTTTGTGTTGGTTGTAGGTAGAAGCATAACTTTGAATTATACATTTAGATTTCAGCTTCAATAAATTCAATGGTGGTGTTCTAATACTGCTGTCCTCTTAGATCTCTGCTGGCAGTATTTTTATTATACCTTTTTGTTGGTAGCAGGATTGTAGCTGGATTTGGTGTACTGTGCTGCACTCCTGCTGTGAGCCAATGCTGTAGCAGGCTTCTGGTTAGTTATTAAAGCAGATGGGAGGGGCTTAGAGTAGTTTCTCTCCAGGTACAATGGCTACAGCTTTGTGTAGTTTAAAATGCTCATAGACTCCCTTCAAAGCTGACTACTTCTGCAGAGAAATACGATAGGAAGACACTAAACCCAAATGATTCCTTCAGGGGAAAAAATGTTAGTTTGTTTGTAGTTATTTATATAAAAATTGTACATTGTGGTTTTATAGTAATATCTCCATATCCCTGCCTGTAGTAAACAGAAAGGTTCAGTGAGGGTTTTAGGTAAAGAAAATCCTCATTTAGCAGGTGATCTCGAGGCTGGACACTACGGTGAACATTTACTAAGAGCAGTGCAGTGTGTACTATGTGCAGTGTCCTGTGTAGTCTGCAGGGGGCGCCAGATTCAGGATTTCTGGCAATCGTTCTTCATGCCACCTGCTCTGCTCCAACCGAGTGCACCACTTTTTCTAGGTGCAGCTTTAACCTAGGGTGTGCCACACACTTCTGTCAGACTTTGCATGATAAATGTGGCAAACGCTCCAACTCAGCACCAAAATGCACATTTTTGTGTAGAAATTTGTGTCATGTGAAAAGTGCAGCTGAAACACAAATGTGTCTTGGACACTTGGTAAATACATGTCCAAGCTGTTTGTGAAAACTCCGCCAGAAAATGTAGCCTCTATGTTGGCGCCTCTGTTACTTAAGGTCCTGAGTTCAAATCCCATTATAAAAATCACCTGTAATATGCACAGGATTCTCCGAGCAGTGTGAGTGCTGGAGGAGACTGTTCCTGGGTAAAAAAAAAAAAAAAAATATTTAATTTTATAAAAATATATACTGATCGTCACATACATGTCACAGGGATGTGTATGGGGGCGGATTCTCCCCTCCCCACAGTATTTCGGGCAGCACAGGAATAGGGCTCCATGTCCCTGGTCACATTCCTCACTGTCATCTCCCGTCCTCTGTCTGGTAATCTGGTTTCCCCTTTGTACCATTCATACTCAGATACATCAGGCCTGGAGACGCTGTTACATTGTAACGTCACATCACTTCCCTCCATCACTTCATCCATCCCGATCACTGTGACGGCTTTGACTGTGACGTTTTTAGGTGCATCTGAAATGAGAAAATATTATTAAACTTAATTTGCCCTAATAGACTTGTCTTCCTAATCCATAATATAAAGAATAAATGCCGGATCATTAGGAGTCCTGGCTGCTTCAAAGGGGTTTTCCAAGACTGTATAAAAAAAACATTGGTGGCAAACATTTACTTACCTCCCGGTGCCATCCCGGTATCCCACAATGCAATCAGCTTCTGGCCGGCCAAGGTGGCTGGCCATGTCCATCCGTCCATATTGCCAGTGCTGTATTATATGGGACTGGTGGGAGTGACCGGCCACCTCGACCGGCCAGAAGCTGAATGCAGATAGGACTTGAGTAATCGCATGGGATGTCGCTGGGAGGTAAGTAAATGTTTAATCCTTTAAAGCAGCCCCCTTTCGAGACTCGGACAACCCCTGTAACTTCGATAATTTTAGAAAACAAAGAACTTTAAATCCTCTGCAGCAAAAGAAAGTAAGGTCCATGCTTGTCCCCTTCTCCAGTGACATCAGTGGGATGTACGGATGGATCATAGAAGTGGAATGAATGCAGGTTGATCATAGGAACCTGCTCTTCATTTACTGTGGTGTAGTTCAGGAGAGTCTAGACCTGAAGATGAGACATGGGAGGGTAGAAATGGGGCAGGTAAGTCATTTAATTTCTGGTCTTCGCTTCCTTGGGAATACAGAAGATCACTTTATAATCCTATGCTGATCATAGAGATTGGGCTGAAAGAAGATTATATTTTTTTTTCCCTTCCTCTGCAGAACCATCATAATTCTTGATAGATAGTTATTAGAGATGAACGAGCACTAAAATGCTCGGGTACTCGTTATTCGAGACAAACTTTTCCGATGCTCGAGTGCTCGCTAGGAATAAACGAACCCTGAAGTCAATGGAGACGCGGCATTTTTCAAGGGGACCAAGGCTCTGACAGGGGAAGCTTGGCCAAACACTGGGAAACCTCAGAAAAGGATGGAAACACCCAAGGAAATGGAAGGAAACAGCAGGGGCGCCGTGCATGGATGCCTCTGGGAGTGCTTAATCGCACCAGTATGCCAAAATTATGGGCACAGCATGGCCATGACAGAGTGACAGAATGAGCTAAGATGCATCTAAAACATGCACTAGACCTGACATATAGGGGACGGCATGGCAGAAGGCAGCGGCGCCGGCTAGAGAGTGGCATGCGGACATACCTAAATGGACTCAGGCTTCAAACCCAGGGTGCAGAGAGGAACCAAAGGAGTGTGAGCAAGAAGCGCTCAAATAATATCGGTACATGATAAAAAGTTGCCAGTATATTTTTTGTGGATTACACAGCAGGGTGGCGACAAAGTAACATGGAAGCCATGAAAACAACCCAAAATTCTGTGACAAGCTGTTGATAAGGGGCCCATGTATGGAGGCAGAGACTAGTAGTAGAGTTAAAGGTGCTTGCAGTTTTAAACTATGTAGTTGGATCTTGGCATGGAGCTGGCGCTCCGCTGCCAGGCGAGCTTTCGCCAATTCAAGCCCTGTCTCTAGGCTACTCCCCAACAGCACTTCTAAGACCTTTGTATAAGATCAAGTGTAGTACGTTCTTATAAGTTTAGGAATATGGCGGGTGAGGGAATGTAAACAGATGCGCAAGAAGAAGCGCTGGAAATTAATATTGGTAAATGATAAAAGTTTATTAGTATATTTTGTGGATAACACAGCTGGGTGGCGACAAAGTTAACAACTTTGATGTGGAATCCATGAAAACAACCCAAATTTCTGCCTGACACACCTCGTTTGATAAAGGGACCGATGTATGGAGGAGCTATATGGAACGACTTTGGAGGTAGCAATGGAGACCACGGTGGAGGCTGCTATGGAGACAATTTAATTTGGATAGTGCCTGTATGTGGCAGTACCAAAAATTTTTCAAACCAGAGGAGCAGGTGGTGGCCCTCAGAAAAATTGAATAGATTGAGTGCCTGTATGTGGCAGTCCAAAAAGTTTTCAAACCGAGGAGCAGGTAGGTGGCCCTCCAGAAAAATAGAATAGATTGAGTGCCTGTATGTGGCAGTCACAAAAAGTTTTTAAACCAGAGGAGCAGGTAGGTGGGCCCTCCAGAAAAATGAATCGATTGGAGTGCCTGAGTGGGCAGTCCCAAAAGTTTCAACCAGAGGAGCAGGTAGGTGGCCTCCAGAAAAATAGAATAGATTGAGTGCTGGATGGGCACTCCAAAAATTGTTTAAAACGAGGGAACGTGGTCGGTGGCCCTCCAGAAAAATGAATAGATTGGTGCCTGTAGTGGCACTGCCAAAAATGTTAAACAGAGGACCAGGGTAGGTGGCCCTCCAGAAAAATTAAATGCATAAAGTACTATAGCAAGAGACCAGTGGGACGCTGTCAAAAATATGACAGTTCCTCTGCTTTACTGTACAAAGAGAGGAGAGAGAGGAAATGAGGAGGAGGAGGAGTGGATAATTATTCAGGTGAGCTTCTTCACCTGGTGGAGATTGGACAATTATGAGAAATCCAGGCTGTTATTCATCTTAATAAGCGTCATGCCTGTCAGCGCTGTCAGCGACAGGCGGGTACGTTATCGGTGATGATGCCACCAGCGCACTGAAAACCCGCTCGATAAAGACGCTAGCGAGGGCAGCAAGAACCTCCAAGGCGTACAGCGCCAGTTCGTGCCAATGTTCAGCCTTTGAAACCCAGTGTTGTAGGGAGCGTGTGATTGATCATTAGGCCGATGGTATGGTCAGCTACGTACTGCCTCACCATCTTTCTGTAAGATCAGCCTACTCTGCCGAAGACGGGGGACAGGTGACAGTGTCTTGCTGTGGGTGGACATAAAAGCTGGCAAAAGGCCTGTGTAAAGTGTACCTTGCCAGTGCTGGACAAGTGCCTGCTGCGCTCCTACTCGCCCCGTACTTGTCCCGCAGAAACTACCGCACTCTGCGCTAGGCGCTGTCAGAAGGGAAATACTGTTCAGCTAGGCACCAGGGCATGCGGTGGATTCATGCATTCTCACACTCCTTTCCTCTGCAGGGATGAGGAGTGGAAAGATTTGCTTGTACCGTGGGGTCCAGTAGAGGTGACCACAAGTAATCGGTGCTGTGGAATAACTTCTTGAACGCGAGGGTACGGGATAGGAGCCTAGCATGAAATCTGCCATGTGGCCAGAGTACCAACGCGTAAGAAGTCATCTCACCTCACCTAACGACTGTTCATTTCCTCTCTCTCCAACTCCTCAACTCATTTCTTCTGGCCATACACGCTGAACAGTAAAGGATTCAACAATGGTCCCTCTTGTGTCTCGCCAACATTCTCCTCTCTCCCTGCATCCTCCTCCACCTCCTCGATATGCGCTGAGAAACCAGACCTAAAGGGTGCTTTGGCTATAAAAACAAGGGAATCTTGCTTCCCCCGGCTGTGGACGAGCGCAAAGCTTCCGACTTCATGCTGATCAGAGAGTTCAACAGGCCAAGCAGCGCGGGGATGGTGAGGCTGATGATGGCGGCAGTCGACACGACCATCTTGGTTGACTCCTCAAAGTTACTAGCAACTGACGATATCAGACTCCACGTCCACTCCTCATTGTTAGACTGAGGAGGCTGACTGACCTGACACCAGTTTGGTGGAAGTTGACATCTGGCAGTCTACAATGGCTCGGCGCTGTGGTGTAAACTCTGGGATCAGTCCACATCACTGTGGACGTGCACGTCGGTGGCATTGGAGGCGGCGCTGCGTGCCCTAGAGTGGCAGCATCTTGCTGGACTCTGAAAGGCCACAGATGCGGCGCACCTTGTGAGCAATCTGACAGATTGGGGTATGTCTTGAGTGACGCGTGACTATCAGATTTAAACAGGGCAGGCAGGCACATGTGTCAGTCTGCGAGTTGCAGGCGCCGCCCCAGTTACGGCGTTGTCACACCACATGCTGCTTCAGGTTACGGTGCCAGGCCACGATCAGTCTGCGCTGTGAGCCTGTATAGCTCTGGAGCGGCGCACGATGTACCTGAGATCAAGGAAGCGACAGTAGAGCCACAGTGCGGCCAGGACTGACTGTGCTCCCCCGCTGCAGAGTACACGACGACACTGCGGACGAGCGATGAAGAAAACCAGAAAAACGGTCAGGCCAATATAGGAAAGGATGGAGGGGAGAATGGCCGCCTAGGGACAACAGCAGGCGGGACCGTGAGCCCAATAGGGGGTAGTGGACAGGAGAGGCGGAAATCGGTTGGGAAAGACGATGGACTGCGGGTGGGAGGGAGGGAGATAGGGGTAGAAGGCATAGTGATGAATGTGTCTCCGGAAACTAACTCGTACGCCTGACCAAGAGATCAAGGCCAGCCGAATTCTAGGCGTCGCAGTACAGTATATGACAGCCCAGGGTAGAATCAGGTCCCAGCCTCACCAGTTAACCAATGTGCCGTCAGCGATAATAGGCCCTGCCGGCAGACTCTCCCACGTGTCCGTGGTCAGGTGGACCTTGTCAGAACGGCGTTGGTCAGGGCACGGGTGATGTTGTCTGACACGTGCTGGTGCAGGGCTGGGACGGCACATCGGGAAAAGTGAGTGGCGGCTGGGGACCGAATATCGAGGGGCGCCGCCGCCATGAGGTTGCGAAGGCCTCGGTTCTCTAATGCCTATAGGGCAGCATCTCCAGGCTAAGCAATCTGGAGATGTGCACATTAAGGGTTGGGCGTGCGGGTGGGTTGCATGCACTATACGTTTGCGTTTCCGCTCTCATGTCGGGTATGGGAGCTGAACGCTGGTGGATGCTTGGGAGATCGTGGAGGTGCGACGATGGGGTTTTTGTGGCAGGTCCTGGGCAGGGGGCTGACTATCAGCTGACACAGGGAAGGAGCAGTGGTGTGACGGACGGAGGTGAAGGGCTTGTTGCATGGGGGGTGTTTAGCATCATATGACTGCGCTACTGGTGGTAGTTAAGCTAGTAGTGGTGGAACCCTGCTGAGCCTGGTTTGGCAAATGTGCACACCACAGTCCCGGTCGTCATCCGGTGTTCCTTAAAGAACTCAGACTTGAAGATCTAGCCTCGCCGCAAGAGACCTGCCACGGGGCTTCATAGTTGACGCATTTGGCGCTGATTGCACCAGATCTGGCCCCTGCCTCTCCGTCTGGCCCCAACCACTGCCTCTTCCAACTGTTCTGGTCGTGCCTATCTCGTCTCAGAAGCACTGTGTTCACCCGGCCTTCGCAACCAGCTTGGGTCTGTCACATCATCATCTCCGATCCTCAGTCTGCTCCCCCCTCGGACTTCTGCCCTGACAACAACTTCCCACTGCTCTGACAACCGGTCTCCTCATCGTCGGAACACCTCTTTACACAAACTTCCATACGTCAAGAAGCGTCATCTCACCCACAGACTGTGACTGGTTGGAAAACCTGGGCATCGGAAAATTGCGCTAGCAGCAACCGGACAAGTGGTTTGTGACTGTGGGAAGGGTTCAGAAACAACAGTTCTAGAGTCGCGGGTCAAATGCCACATTTTCTGGGGGGGGCAGACTGGGGGGAGGAGAGGCTGAGGGTGGCAGGAGCTGGAGGAGTGGCGATTGGTGACCATGGGTGGACTGGTGGAAAGACGACTGTGGACAAAATGCTCGAAGTTGTCAGCCAATCCACGAATCACCTGTTCGCACTGTTCTGGCGCTCAAAAGTGCTCTCACCGAGTCCCAGTACTTCCAGACAGGAACCTAGGGATGTTGTAGCTCTGCCGGCGTTCCCTGTCCCTCATAGAACGGTTGGTGTCTACCCCGGCAGGGACCCACGGCCTCTGACCCCTGCAGTAGTTGACGCCCACGTACCCCGGCCCTCGTCCTCTACCCAGCCCTCGGGGTTATTAAACATTTTTAAAATGAGCAGTTATAGCTTTAATTTTTTTAACTTTTTTGTGTTTTTTTTTTTTTTTTTGTGTTTGAGTTTTAAACCAAAACAATGCTATCCTATTGTATGGATATTTTCTAGCACAAGTGGATGTGAAAGCACTTACTAGCAGATGAGATTGACGATGAGTTATTAAACAAAATAACGGTAAAATAAAAAGGACAAAGTGGCAGGACTGTGGCATTTGCAAATCAACCCCCTACATAAATTTGCCCACTCGGTCTTTGCAAGGATATGTGCGTCACTAAGGCAAAAACACAGCGGTCGCAAGTCTCACTACAAATGTTGTCACAATGGGCTTAGTAGCCAGCACTGCAAGCAAGTACAGCCCACCAGATCGAGACAACCAGAATCAAATTATAAACGCTACTGTAGGCGTAGCCGTTGGAGTCTCTTAGGCCTTTCTAGCCAAGTATGAAGACACTACATGCCAGATGAGCAGATGACAATGAGGTATTATAAACAAAATAACGTAAACTGAAAAAAGAAAAGGGAGACGTTGTGCCTAATTGAAATCCAACACCCTTACTAAATTTCCCACTGTGGTGTGTTTGAGGTGATATGTGTGCACAAGAGTAGCTAAACACACCCGGTTTAGAACGTCCCATGCAATTCCTCCAAAATGGTACTAGATGCAAATAAAAAAAAAAAAAAAGTAGTAGAACGTTATTGTAGCCCTAAGAAGGGGTTGGGTCTTGGAGAATCACATCCGGCCTTAACAGGAGCTAATAGAAACCACCATAACGCTTTCCTAGCGCAAGCAGCTCTCTCCCTAGCGGCACATCAACTACGATGATCCGAGCCAGCTGCGGCCGCGCTAGTCTATCCCAGGGTACACTGATCCTGGCCAAGCAACCAATGCCTATCGACGTGTAGGGTACCACGTTCATGGGGTGGAGTGCAGAGTCTCTGCTTGGATTGGATCGTGTTTGGCACGCCAAAAAGCAAAAGGCGGGAGGCGGGTGCATTTTTCTCAAGCGGGCGGAAGTATTCGTTCCGAGCAACGAGCAGTTTCGAGTACGCTAATGCTCGAAAGAGCATCAAGGCTCGGACGAGCCTGTTCGCTTCTCTAATAGGTATGTAATTTGTGGATCGTATATGGATGTATTATGGCTAAGTTAAAAAAATCTTCAGTGTGTTTCTAGCCACGAGTAACTGCCAGACCATTTACTAATAGGCACAACCTCAGTAATCTGGTGCAGCTCTCATGTACATGGCATTGAGGATAGTGGATATACTAAGTGCGGCAATACTGTGGACTAGATTTATCTTAATACTTGTGCCCAACTTGTGATCTGCCCAAATATACCCCCCCCCCCCAATTTTACGTAACAGGTTTTTAGCTTTTTTTAAAAAAAAAAAGTGTTGAAAATGCCAAAATGTTAAGAATACCGGGAGGGTGTGTGTTACTGGAGTTGAAATCTTTTGCATTTCTTGTTATGCCAAAACATGGTCTCAGAGGCCAGAGATGCATTCAATCAAACGAGGCTGTATGATAGATATGGAGAAGGGGGGTAGGTGTGGCAGACTGTAAGTTCTAAAAGTATAAGTTAAAGTACAAGGAGAATATTTTATTGATTGTCCCCAGTCACCAGTAATACTTACAGAGGCTGTTCAGGGTCCTGATCCCTCAGTTCTTCGTCAATAGGAGTGTGCCGTGCACTGGATAAGACTTCCATCATCCTCATAGAAGGAATATAAGTCAGTTTGATGATACTTTCTCTCCATGATCCATCTTTTGATCCACGGACTCTTTATACAACGACCGGGTGTGGATTCCTTGTGATCAGGATAAACTGGAGCCGACTTGTGACCGTACTGCACATCGTGATAGTGGGTTGGCTTCTCCTCAGCAGTAACTCGAGGCCAGATAAGCTCAATGTTCGTTTATCTGTGGGAATGTTTATGTTAGAGAAATCAGCATTATACTTAGTTCTCCCAAAACAGAGATTGAGGGGTGAGTTGAACCATCTTAAGATCAGTGGTGGTTGCCCACCTTAAAGACCCAGACTGACATGGCATTAGTGTTATTTTGTCGTTGGTCTGACATTTACTTTAATCTACACTAATTATAGTTGAAAAAAAATATTAAATGAAATTGTTTTTTTTTTACATTTTAGCTAATTTTAGACTATAATATTAGAGTTAACTTCCAACACGACTTACATAGGTTTTTAGAAGCTTGGTATGCGCCAAAATTGATGTGATCAATGTCCGATTTGAGGCAATACATTTGTGGGTTCATTGTTAAATCTTTTTTTTTTCTTCTATTTTTTTTGTTTGAATTTATTTTTACTTGTGTCTTTAGAGGTAAGAAACAGTTGTTTAATTTTTTTTTTCTCACTATACAGTTAGTGTGTGCAGACCCAGTTGCAGAGAAAAAAAAGATGCCATTTAACAGTGCATCGGTCGAGTGATCGCTAGAAAGACACCAACCCAACAGCTGGTCCAGTCAGGGTCTCAGGTTTTATCATGTGTGTAAGAGAGGAGAAGACAAAAGTTGGTTAGTATCATTTCTGTCTTCTACCACGGGTCCTGAGGCAGCATGAGTTGCACTTAGGTCGTGAACACTTTGCGATACTCGTTCTAATGGAAGAGAAATTTTATTCCACCTTACTCCGAATGATGGGCAGGATCCAGAGGTAACATGCAAGAAAGGCATTGGAGAACATTACTATTACAGAGTGACCTTTACTAAAGATTCGGTGCATCACACAATCCTAGGCTTACTTTTAGGTATCTTAAGGTAGGTTCAGATTTGGGCTGCCTGAATAACGGAAAATGTTGGGAAACTAAATACCACGCGATTTCCAGTTCAATGCCAATATGAATCATAGTCTTCTGTACACAAATATTTTGCCCTTTTGTATTTGTAAGATGACTTTTAATTTTGGAGAACTATGTTGTGTTAAAAGTAGGGAATTATTCGAGGCTTATTGTACACGTCAAAAAGGAAAGTAGTGTTCCCTTCACACAAAGCGTGACCTCGGGAATATTTATGAAGTCATACAACTGTTAAAAGAAAATAAATCTTGCATTCAACTAGTCACATGTTCAATCCAGAGAAATGTGTGGACATCGGGAAGGTCAACATATCAGACGAAGTCTGATTTGTGAACTCATAGATATAGGATAGAAATAATCATTTTTGGTTCATCCAGATCTTTTATGGCATTTATTATAGACCGTTTGGTGAGGACTGAGCTTTATATTGCTTGGTAATCTAATTTATCATGATGGTCGTGGATTTGGTTGGTGTTGTGGGACTCTTGACCTAGTATTTATTACTCTCTACTATGAGCTTCCTGTATTTAGAAAAAATTTACCTTTTTAAATATGACCTTTGTGTCATATTTAACCTTTGTGTGTTAAAGGATAAATGATACGATATCCGTGGATTTACAGAATGGGAGAAGATTAGAAGGACTCCCCGGGCTCCATTATGACCATTTGGATTGTTGGACCGGTATCTAGGGTTTCGGTAAATTTTGTTTATTTCTACAAGCCTGCCAGATTTCAAGAGATCCCAAGGATTACTCGCCCAAGAAAGTGAGAATGTTGCAGAAACTATATGTAGGTGTGGGTTGGTGCCATACGATGAAATGGACAAGGGTGCTACATGTGACTTTCCATATGACTATTGTGATCCCCCTGTGGAATAATCACTATTGTCATGGGTTCGCAAGGTCGGGACCGCCTGGACAACTACACGGGACTGATGGTTACTAGCCGACGTGCTGGCACTGAGAAGTGGACACCATATCTCACCAGAGCCCGCCGCAACAGCCGGGTTAGTGGTCCTGCTGCGTAGGCGCCTGTTTCGAGGTGTTCCAGGTGCGATAGCTTCCCGCATTGGCACTTGATCAACGATACAGAATACAGCGTTCAGGCTCAAGGTCAGGTATGCCGGCATGCTCGAACGAGCATCAAGCTCGGACGAGCATGTTCGCTCATCTCTAATAGTTATGTATATTTGTGGATCCGTATATGGATGTATATGGCTAAGTTAAAAAATATTCAGTGTTTCTAGCACGTAACATGCCAGAATTACTAATAGGCACAACCTCAGTAATTCTGGTGCAGCTCTCATGTACATGGCATTGAGATACTGTATACACTAAGTGCGGCCTGGACTAGATTTCATCTATAACTTGTGCCCCACCTTGTGACTCTGCCCAAATCTACCCCCCCCCCCCCAATCTTAATACACAGAGTTGTTTAGCTTTTTTTAAAAAAAAAAGTGTGTGAAATGGCCAAAAAGTTAAGAAAATGGGAGGGTGTGTTACTGGAGTTGAAACTTTTTGCATTTCTTGTATGCCAAAACATAGTCTCATGAGGCAAGATGCATCAATCAAACTGAGGTCTGTATGATAGATATGGAGAAGGGGAGTTAGTGGGCAGACATGTAAGTTACTACAAGTATAAGTTAAATACAATGGAGAATATTTTATTGATTGTCCCCAGTCACCAGTAATACTTACAGAGGATGTTCAGGGTTCCTGATCCCTCAGTTCTTCGTCCATTAGGATGTGTAGCCGTGCACTGGATAAGACTCCCATCATCCTCATAGGAAGGAATATAAGTCAGTTCTGATTCTTCTCTCCAACGCTGTTACATTGTAACGTCACATCACTTCCCTCCATCACTTCATCCATCCCGATCACAGTGATGGTCACATTTTTGGGAATGTCTGTGGAATAAAATTAAACCAGAGTAAAGTCTTATATGAATCTGCAGATAGAGATCAGTCAGTGATTTATATATGAAGGACGTCCTGACCTCTATCACTATCATCACTCATCTATCACTGTGTGTAATGTCACAGCTTCACATTTACTACATAGTGATATGTCTCATGATTTACACTTAGACAACTGTTTTACAAAATCTCCAATTTTACCAAATTTCTAGTTTCTTCACATATTCATTCCGACCACTTCTTAATATGTTACCTTCCTCCATCAGCCATCAGGAAGTCTTGGAGCTTATTGCACCTAGTTCTGCCCTTAGGTTACATGGTGCTTTTCTTTTGGTATAAAAGATAACAATATACACTTACATCCGTGTCCCAGGATCCATCAGCAGGTTTCTCTTCTAATGATTGTTATTGCTCAGCTATTGCTCTGCCCCAGGGTAATGGAGCATTGATACTTCCATCTAATAAAAGCCCAAGCGCCATCCAAAGGTCACAGAGACCCAGGACCTGTATGGAGACTGCTGATAGATCCTGGCGCGATGTTCCTGACAGGGTCAAAAAGAGCATAAATAATATTGTCCCCAGTCACCAGTAATACTTACAGAGGATGTTCAGGGTTCCTGATCCCTCAGTTCTTCGTCCATTAGGATGTGTAGCCGTGCACTGGATAAGACTCCCATCATCCTCATAGGAAGGAATATAAGTCAGTTCTGATTCTTCTCTCCAGGATCCGTACTTTAGATCCACTGACTTCTTTATAACACGACCGGGTTTGTTCCATTGTAGATCAGGATAACTGGAGCCGCACTTGTGACCTACTGCACATCGGATAGTGGTGGCTTCTCCTTCAGCCATAACTCCGGGCCGGATAAGCTCAATGTTCAGTTTATCTGTGGAATTTTATGTTAGAAATCAGCCATTATTACTTATTTCTCTAAAAACAGAGATTGAGGGGTTAGTTTGACCCCAATTCTTAAGATCAGTGGTGGTCCCACCTTAAAGACCCAGACTGACATGCATTATGTTATTATTTTCGTGGTCTGAATTCTTACTTTAATCTAAACTAAATTACTAAAGTTGAAAAAAAAGTTAAATGAAATTGTTTTTTTTTTTTACATTTTTAGCTAATTTTAGACTATAATATAGAGTAACTCCAAAACAGACTTTACAATAGTGTTTAAGTTTGTATGCCGCAAAATTTGATGTATCACATGTCCGCTTTAGAGCAAATACATTTTTGGGTTCATTTTTTAAATCTTTTTTTTTTCTTCTATATTTTTTTTTGTTTTAATTTTATTTTTACTTTGTGTCCTTTATAGGTCAGAATACATGTTTCTTAATTTTTTTTTTCACTATAACTGTAGTTGTTGTGCAGCCCCAGTTGCAGATGAAAAAAAGATGCCCATTTACAGTGGCAATCGTCGCTGATCAGTCTAGAAAGACCCAACAGCTGCTGTTCAGCATCAGGGTCTCAGGTTTTATCATGCTGTGTAAGAGAGGAGAAGACAAAAGTGGTTAGTATCATTTCTGTCTTCTACCCACGGGTCCTGAGCAGCTGAGTGCCTTAGGTCGGCTGAACACTTTGCCGATAATCGTCTAATGGAGAGAAATTTTATTACCACCTTCTCCAATGATGGGGCAGGATCCAGCGTATACTCAAGAAGCATTGGAACATACTATTACATAAACTTTCCTAAGAGATGCCATCTCACACAATCCTAGGATTATTTTTAGGTATCTTAGGTAGTTTCAGATTTGGGCGGAATAAAGGCAAATGTTGGGAAACTAAATACCACCGAGTATCCCAGTTCAATGCCAATATTAATTCATTAGTTTCTGTAAACAAATTATTTTGTCCCTTTGTAATTTTGTAAGATGATTTTTAATTTTTGGAGACATTGTTTTGGTTAAAGTAGAATTTATTCGAGGGTATTTATGAAGTCAAAAAGGAAAGGTAGTTATCTCACACAAAGTCCTGACCTGTGAATATTTATGAAGTCAACAACTGTAAAAAGAAACATATCTCTGCATCAACTTCAATGTTCAAATCCAGAGAAATGGTGGACATCGGGAAGGTCAACTATATCAGAAGATCTGCATTGTGTGAACTCATAGATATAGGATAGAAACTAATCATTTTTGGCTTCATCCAGATCTTTTTATGGACAATTTCTATTATAGACATTTGGTGAGACTGAGCTTTATTTTTGCTGTAATCTAATTATCCTGATGGACTGTTGAATTTGGTTGGTGTTTTGGGACTTGCACCTTATCTAATTCTCCTCTACTATGAGTCTCCTGTATTTAGAAAAATATACCTTTTTTAAATATATGACCTGTGTGTCATATTAACCTTTGTGTAAAGGATCAATGCATAATCATACGGGATTTACAGAATGGGGAAGAAGAGATCCCCCTGGCTCCATTATGACCATTCTGCTGATTGTTGGAGGTCTCAGGTGGTAAATGTTTATTTCTACAAGCCCTGCACAGATTTCAAGATGCCAAGGTTATCTCCCAGACAAAGGAAGAATGTTGCCGAAACATATGTAGGGTGGGTGCCTCACATGAACTGGACAGGATGTACAGTGACTTCATATTGACTATGTGTCCCCATGGGATATAATCACTATTGTCAGGGTTCGCAGTCAGGGACCGCCTGGACAACCACGGGAGATGGTACTAGCCGACGTCTGGCACTGGAAGTGGCACCAAGTCTTCACCAGAGCCCGCCGCAAAGTGGGATGGTCCTGCTGCGTCAGGGTGTCTCGAGGTTGTTCCACAGGTGCGACTAGCCCGCATTGGCAACTAAGATCAAGATACAGAATCAGCGTTCAGGCTCAAGGTCAGGTGCAGGCACATAGTCAGGGCTGGTGGCAGAAATGCAAGGTCACAGGTCAAGGTCCAAGGTTACAACAGGAGATCAACGAGAAACAGGAACGGGAACACAGCAAGGAAAGCAGGGAAGTTTTTCAATGGAAATGAGTGCAAAGATCCGGCAGGGAATGATTGGAACAGCCGGCCTTTAAGGAAAACCCGGAAAGCCCTTTAAATCTCTTAGTGCTGGTGCGCGTGCGCCCCAGGGAGCGGGGACACGTGCACGGCCTAGCCAGGACAGGAGCAGGATTTTGGAGAGGTAAGTGAAAAGTCCATTCGACTGAGGGTGGTAAGCAGAAGAAAAGTCCAGATTAACCTGCAGCTGGTTACACAATGAACGCGAGAACTTGGACACAAACTGAATCCCACTGTCAGACACGAAATGCAGTGGAAGTCCATGCAGCCAGAAGATGTGCTGGAGGAACAAACTGGCAAGCCATGGAGAAGACGGAAGAAATGGAAGGGGAACAAAATGGGACATCTTGGAAAAACGGTCTGTCACAACCCAGATAACAGTATTGCCAGAGGAGAGAGGTAGATCAGTGACAAAGTCCATAGCCACATGAGACCACGGACGACTGGGTATCGGCAACAGAAGTAACAGTCCAGCCAATTTGAGACAAGAGGCTTTGTTACGGGCACAGGAGGAGCAGAATCCCATGAAATCCCGGACGTCTTTGACCAGATTTGGCCACCAGTAGTAGCAGGAGATGAGGGCAATGGAGCGTTGCACCCCTGGGTGCCCAGCCAATTGCGAGGAATGTCCCCAAGACAGAATCCTCTTCCGGAAAGCAGGTTTGACATACGTCTTGTCGGGAGGTAGCTGCCAAAGATCCACTGAAGCTGCACAACAAGTTGTTCAGGAGGGATGATATGGCCTCGCCAACGACATCCAAAGCACGGGACAGGGCACCAGCCCTGACATTCTTTTCCGCAGGATGGAAGTGGATTAACAGGTTGAAGCGTGAGAAGAACAATGACCAATGGGCTTGCCTGGGATTCAAGCGCTGGGCTGTCTGGAGGTACAGAAGGTTCCTGTGGTCTGTGTGCAAACAAATGGGATGGAGAGTTCCCTCCAATAGATACCGCCACCCCAGCAGAGCAAGTTTGATGGCTAACAGTTCTCTGTTGCCAAAAGAGTAATTTCTCTCTGCTGAAGAAAAAGTCCTAGAAAAGAAACTGTATGTGAGAGTTCGGCCCTCAGGGCCTTTCTGGGTGAGCACTGCTCCAGCTCCCACGGTGGATGCATCCACCTCAAGATGAAAGGGTTTCTCAGAGTCTGGCCTAGTGAGAACAGGAGCTGAGGCAAAGGCGGACTTCAACCTGGAGAAGGCTTCTTCAACTTGGCACCTTTCTTGGTAAGTGCCACGGTGGGAGACACCATAGTGGAAAAATGCAGAATAAATTGCAGATAATAGTATGCAAAACCCAGGAACCTCAATATGGCTCATAGACCTTCTGGGCATGGCCAATGAAGAACTGCAGACAGTTTAGCAGGATCCATCTGGAGGCCTCTGTCGGAGATTATGTAGCCGAGGAATGGTAGGCTGCGTTGGTGAAACTGCCATTTTTCAAGCTTGGTGTAAAGATAATTAGCCCATAGCCAGCCAAGAAATTGACGTACTTGTGATTGATGGGTCTCGAGGTCTGGAGAATACACCAGGATGTCGTCCCGGTAGACCACAACACACGTATACAGAAGGTCCCTGAAAATGTCATTCAAAAACTCCTGAAAGACAGCAGGAGCATTAAAAGAGTCCAAAGGGCATCATTAAGTATTCAAAGTGTCCATCACAGGTTTTAAAAGCCGTCCTCCATTCATCTCCCTTGCGGATCTGGACAAGGTTGTAGGCCCAGGAGGGTCCAGTTTGGAGAACACTTTGGAACCGTGCAGACAGTCGAAGAGCTTTGTAATCAACGGCAAGGGGGTAGCAGTTTTTAACTGTGACCTTGTACAGTCCACAATAGTCTATGCAGGGATGCAGAGAGCCGTCCTTCTTGGTGACAAAAAAGAAACCTGCGTCAGCAGGAGAGGAGGACTTGCAAATGAAACCTCTTTGCAGGTTCTCTTTGATGAACTCGGTAATGGCAGCCATCTCAGGAACAGAGAGAGGGTAGGCACGGCCTCTAGGAGGCGAGATGCCAGGTAACAGATCCACTGGGCAATCATTGGGACGATGAGGAGGCATAGTCTCTGCTTGTTTTTTTGGAAAAAATGCCAGCATAGTTCTGGTAACACATTGGTAGCCCCTGCAGGGACTTGGGGGTCATGAAGGAAGTCAAGAAAGGCAGAAGGACCACCATACAGCGGGACTGACATTCTGGACCTCAACCTAGGCTCTCCCTTGTCTTCTAGTTGAGGACTAGAGCATGGAGTTGCAGCCATGGAAGACCCATGAGAAGAGATGAGGTAGAGTATGGCAGCAAGTAGAAAGAGAGTTTTTTTTTGTAGAGCTTCAATTTGAAGAGAGAGAGGGGTTCAGTGTGGTACTGATCCAGATTGGACAAGACTTGTCCACTAACTGAAGATATGGCAAGGGACTTCTCGAGAGGAACCAAGGGAATGCGATGCCGGGACACTAGAGCGGCATTCACAAAGTTCCCCGCATAGCCAGAGTCCAAGAAAGCTGAAACTTGCATAGGAGTGCGGGTATGAACCGCACGTCTATCTGATTGGCCAGGGTGATGAGATCACTCAGAGTAGCCGGCAGGTCAAGGGCACCCAATGCGTCTTTGACCTGAGATGACAGTCCTTTTTTAAATGTTGCATACAGGGCAGCTTCATTCGAAGAGAGCTCAGAAGCCAGGGTATGGAACTTGACAGCATACTCACCTATGGACGAGACCCCTTGGTGTAAGTTCGGCAGCGCAGTTTCAGCTGAGGAGGCATGTGTGGGTTCCTCAAGTACGGACCGGAATTCATCCTGGAATGCAGTGTGGGTGGCTGTGACTGGATCGGTTTAGAGGGGTATAGTCCCATAGAGGGGTAGACCAGGCCAGGGCTTTCCTGGAGAGAAGACTGACACTGACTGCCAACTTGAAGCATTTGGTGACAAACTGGAAGGCATAAGCTCTATGTGCAAGGGTAATAAAGCCCCTGCACAGCTTGGGATCCCCATCATACTTATCAGGCATGGAGAGTCTGAGCCTGGGTTCAGCCGCCGGGAGAAAAGCCGGTGTGACTGGAGAAGTCACAGGAACTGATGCAGGAGAAGTCGCTGGAGCCTGATGCAGATGCTGATTAGCAAGCATCTGTTGCAGCGTGGCAGTGACTTGGCCAAGCAGCTCTCCTTGTGATGCAATCTGCTGGGACTGCTGGGCGACAATGCTGGTAAGATCAGCCAGAATTGGAAGAGGCATCTTGGCGGGGTCCATGGCAGCATCTTACTGCCAGGGTGCAGGGTCAGTGGACCCCCTAGACCACCGCGGGAGATGGTACTAGCCGACACCTGGGACCGGAATCTAAGTGGCACCTGGTTTTCACCAGAGCCTGCCGCAAAGCGGGATGGTCTTGCTGCAGCAGGGTGCCAACAGGTCGTTCCACAGGTGCGACTAGCCCGCAGTGGCAGCCAAGGTCAAGGTACAGTATTAGCGTTCAGGCTCGAGGTCAGGTGGAGGCACGTAGTCAGGGCTGGTGCAAGGTCACAGCTCAAGGTCAGAGGTCAATGAGAAACAGTAATGGGAACACAGCAAGGAACGCCGGGAAGCTTTCTCAATGGCAATGAGCGCAAAGATCTGGCAAGGAATGATGGGAACAGTCGGAGGAAAACTCAGAAGTGGCCAGCGCCAATCTCTGAGTGGCGGCACGCACGTGCTAGTAAGCAAAGACGTGCACATCCTTGCCAGGACGGGAGCAGGATCTTGGAGAAGTAAGTGAGGACCAGGGGGCACTGTACCATGGCGAGGGGCACGGGTGTGCACGAGATCCGTGACATGAATCGCGGGGCTACCTGTGACAACAATCGATTTTTATACTTTGTGAGGACCTAGATGTTTTCTAGTAATTAAGAGGTATAGTTCTCGTATGGATTTTCCTGTGTCTATCTGCTATAGCTCATCACTTGGTTCTGACCTTTTAACTGTTCTCCTGTGTTTTTCATAAAGCACAGGATGTTTTTATGGACCTTCTTCTTGTTGGTTTTATGGATTGCATATATGAAATTAAGTGTTAGAATACTTTGTATGGCATTTATTTTGTTATGGGAAGTGATGAGCTGACCCGAAACCCAAATAGAGTCAACTCCAAACCTGGACCAAATGTTTTATTAAAGTTGCAGAAACTTTGTGTGAATATAAGGTATATTCAATAGTGGATTATAATATAAACAATTTTGGTGGTGGCCCAGGGCCGAAGCCTCCTAGGTGGCCAATTGCCACCCAATCTGCCCACCAAATATTATGCTCACAAGAACCTTTTTTTCCTGCTCTCCATACACATGTACACAAGAGCAATTTCAGGACCTTTGAAGGCCCTTCAAAGGTACTGTAAGTGCAGATTGAAAGCAGCAGAAGGGACACATCCTCCATTCCCCAAGAAGCTAATTCTAGTACCTGATGTAGGAAGTGATTCCAGACACAGGGGTTATAATTTTCATACAGCCCTGGGCCCATGGCAGGCTTATCCACCCCTGGGTATATTTTTGAACCTTAGTTCCCCCAACTGCACAGTTTAGGCTGTATGAGATGGCAGGGTTATGTTTAAACTTTGTATTTTTTATGTTTTTTTAATATAAGCTTTTTTTAACAATTAAGGGAATTTGCATTGTATCATACAGCAGGGGCAGGCATATGGTGTTTTTGTTCTTTTTAATTCTTTATTGTTACTGTTTAGGAGCAGCCAGTGTAATGTGAGCTTCCTAAATGCAATTCTACAGGTTTCACTCATTGACATTGTCCATTAAGTTTTCCATCACATTTCCCAAGTTTTTGGACAAAAAAAAGTTTTATTTATGAAGCCTCGCCTGTTGGACCACCCTTATCTCCACCCATAACATCCCCAACCATTATAATAAAACTTCTTTTAGTGGTCCTGCACAATATAATCCTCTCTGCAGGGTCAGGACTGTATATTCCTCCTCTGTGGCTCCCACATTGTATAGCGGCACCTTTAGTGGCCACCATATAGTATTATATGGCGCCCCATGCTGTATTATGACTCCTCCTCCGATGGTCTCCCAATTATAACTACTATCCCCAGTTGGAGCATAATGGTAAGTCCCCCATTAACCCATTGGGGATTATCATGCTCTCCTCTATAGTGACCATTAGATGGAGATACACAATGACTAATGTAACTGTTTACATGTATGTATTTTTTATTATTCATTTAAATCTTTCAGTAATTTTTGGCTTTTCTATCCTCTCCGGTTCTCTATGTATTTACTGAAGAAAGATTCTAGTGTAAGAAACCAAAACATAAAGCACCTTCCAGGTGAATTTGCCGGCAGATTTATCAAGCTGTCTGAAAGTCAGAATATTCCTAGTTGCCCATGGCAACCAATCACAGCTCCCCTTTAAAATATTCATGAGCACTGGTAAAATGAAAGCTGAGCTGTAATTGGTTTCCATGGGCAACCAGGAATATTCTGACTTGCAGACAGCTTGATAAATCTGCCCCATTGATGCAGAAATCATTTGGTGAATTCGTGCAGTTTGCAGCCACATTCTTACTCCGCTGTTCTGTACATATAACATAGAATAGTTACCTACAGTCACATCCATTACACCTAATAGCAAGAAATATGGAACAGATTAATCCTAGAGAGAAGATTTCTAGTGGGTTCTGGTATCACATGTTATATATTTACCTGTGACATAGATGAATAGATTTTTACGTTGTTTCTTGAATGCATTTACACTTCTATCAATCCCTGGATAATATGACCCATCATCCTCTCTTGTCACAGGGTCTATCCGCAGGGTACAGCTCTTATCTCCGGGCACCAGGGAGGTTCTGCCTCTATATTTCTTTATCACTGATGATGAGTCCTTGGTGTTTAATATTTCTGTATATCTGTTTAAGTACCATACAGTGCCGGATGCATCTGATGTCCTGGCCGGATGATATGTACAAGGGATCTCCACACAGGAGCCGAGCAGAGCCGTGATCCCAGAAGGGAACGTCCAGTCCTGACACACAGACCCCAGATAGAAGCCTGGAAGCAACGAGCAGAACATGAGGCCGCAGTCACAGATTCTCATTATATCCGATTATTCTCTCATTGTGAGACGACTTACCCTGACAGATGAGGAGAAGATAAAGCTGCTGCAACGCCTCCATTCTGGATCAGGTTTGTCAGCGACTAAATGTAAAGTCAATAAACAACATTTTACCGTCATTGATAAGTTATACAACAATATGGTATAGTAAATACTATATGTCCCGTCTTCATCTATGTATCATACTGCTGATTACTATGTCATGGTGCATTGATGGTCCATCGCTTTGGATAAAACATTTTGCATGTGACCTTATGTCGCCTGACTCAGAAGAACTTACTTTCTGCTTATTCTAGATTTTGGTGTGGAGTGATCGGCATCACCGTGTATTCAATTGTCAGGTTAAAAAGGCTCAGGAGAGCCAAAACGCGTCCGGAGAATTTATGGATGCCATATATTTTTGCATGTTACATTTGCAATAAAAAGAATCATCTTGCTACCTTGAAGTGCCGGACACTCTTTTCTTCTGATCTTCCATGAGCACAAGGAGATTGTGGTTCAGATTTGGAACTTATAAAAAAAAGTCACATGTGTAAAAGTCACATTGTTCATCCCATACAGTGAAAGCCGTTTTAAAAAAGATTCTGTATTTTTTTTCTTTTCTGTCACTAAGACACCCACAAAAAAGGAATCAAAATGGAATAATACTGTAATACAGACTGTAGTAAAAAAAGCACTGGCCAAAAAGTTGCCCTTTTACAGTCATATCAACAAGAAACTGATCAAAATAAGGTTCTATCCGTCAAACTGGTACAATAAATGGATTTAGTCTCGTAAGAAGTGTAAAAACACATGAAAACCTTCATGAATAAAGTATTATTTTTATCGCAATGATCCACCAAAAAAACTACCGAGCCGCAAACTTTTTAATACTGAATGAAAAGCATAAAAATCTAAATGCTAAACTTTTTATTTCTAAAAAAAGATCACAACACAATACATGAAAGTATAAGAGTCGGATGATCTTACTATGTATCCTGGGCGCTAGGGATCCGGATCTGTCCTGATGGATCCAGAGGAATGAGAGGTCCCTGGTGATGTCTCTGCCTCTCATATACAGCACAAGGTTCTGGGGTTTATTGTTTGTCATAAAGTCATCATGAAATGTCGAGAAGCGATGTCCGGCCCGGCTCAATGTCCTGTGTGAATTTGCACATATCATGTGAAACCCACTACATCCTGTGTTCAAGAATCTCCCCAACAACCGTTACATAATGTACAAAACAAGTTACTATTGTATTTTTATGTGACTGGTCGTAATAGAAAGAGGAAGAGTTTAGGGTTTAGCTCCATTCGGTACGATCTCTCATACACACTGGGGGTCATTTACTAAGGGCCCGATTCGCGTTTTCCCGACGTGTTACCCGAATATTTCCGATTTGCGCCGATTGTACCTGAATTGCCCCGGGATTGTGGCGCACGCGATCGGATTGTGGCGCATCGGCGCCGGCATGCGCGCGACGAAAATCGGGGGGTGTGGCCGAACGAAAACCTGACGTATTCGGAAAAACCGCCGCATTTAAAACCTGAAAAAGTGTCGCTTGCAAAGCGCTTACCTTCACCTGGTCCAGCTCGGTGCATTCCGGTGCGATGAGATGCTTTTCAGCGCAGCAGCGCCACCTGGTGGGCGGCGGAGGAACTACCTTCAGAAATCCCGGCCGGACCCGAATCCAGAGCAGAGAACGCGCCGCTGGATCGCGAATGGACCGGGTAAGTAAATCTGCCCCACTCTGTACATATGGTCTTGTATATAAAGTGTTTATTTGATTTTTTAACCCCAGGGGGTATTTACAGCTCACACTGCCCTCCCCCCACTACATTCCTGAGAAATACATAAGGCTATAAGCTACGGCCTAGTAATAATCCGGTGTCCTGCTGTGGATAACTCTGCCATATGATGACCAGATGATATCACCTCCATGAATGGACCTAAAGGGGATGTCCAATGATTAAGCAGGCTGGGGAGGGCTTTTTAAGATTATCAAGCTTTACTCACCCCCTCTGGGACTCCCAGTATCCAGGGTCATGGTGTTTATAGGGGCATGGCAGCTCACCTCCAGTAACTTCCGACAGCCTGGTATGCCCACCCTTCTCCTGTCCGAGTGCCTGATACAGCGCTGGGACATAGGGACTAGTGGGCGTGTCATGCACATGAAATTTTCTGGAGGAGGAGACACTGGGAGCCCCAGAGGAGTTGGGCAAAGCTTTATTTTTTAAAACAGTGGACCTGCATGAAGGTAATTTCCAGTAAATTAAGCCATGTTGTCCAAGCTGTCCTTGGATATGCCCTCCGGTAGCATTGGCCTGGCATACATTATTGATGCCTGCACGACCACCTGGATTCGCCAGTCATTACCGCAGGATGGTCGTGGGACATGCAGAAACACCCGGACATTTCATATGCAAAAACTATTGGTTTTTTTGGGCAATAACTCCACCGGGAGCAAGGACATTTCTAAGGGACAACATGGCTACATTCATGGGAAATTAACTTCACACAGGTAATTTTATTTTAATAACTTCCAATTGAAAAAAAAGTATGTACCGTATATACTCGAGTATAAGCCGACACAAGTATAAGCCGAGGCCCCTAATTTTACCACCAAAACCTGGTAAAATCTATATTTTTTTTTACTCGAGTATAAGCCGAGTTAGGGTTTTCAGCACATTATTTTGTGCTGAAAAACTAGGCTTATACTCGAGTATATATGGTATATTAAACTAAATGTACATGCCCAGATGAGAATAACCCACTCATGATAATACCACTATGCTGGGGCAGGGTAACGAGACTATACTGACAACATATCACTATTGTTGAATGGACCCAAACCGCAAAGTTCAGGTTCATACCCCGTTGCCCCCCTCCCCTTACCGTTAATCGCACAATTGGTACTAGCACTGATCGTGCGCGTTAACTCTTTAAATGACACTCGCAAAGTTACCAGCAGCATTTAAATTGCTACAGCCATGTACACTGCCATTTTGGGGAGCACCACTGATTATGTTACGTGGGCAATGGACACCCCCCTTAAATTGGTTCAGGTACCCGAACTGACTTTGAAAATTCTGGTTGGACCCAAGCTAGCCAAGATTTGGCACAAATTTCCGTTTAGGGTCAAGTTTTGGCGCAAATTTACTCCAGTCCCCACCCCGGTCTATGTTGCAACTTTTCTTGGGGGTTTTTATGCAACTTTTCATCCGACATCCGCAAACAACCCACACGGCAAAAAACACTGTCAGCAGATTTATGAAGGGCCAAAGACACTTTACTAAATCTGACTGTAGCGGAACTACAAAGACGCCTAAGGATAAATTCCCCACAATGGGGGTCATTTACTAAGGGCCCGATTCGCGTTTTCCCGATGTGTTACCCGAATATTTCCGACTTGCGCCGATTTTCCCTGTATTGCCCCGGGATTTTGGTGCACGCGATCGGATTGTGGCGCCTCCGCGCTGGCATGCACGCGACGGAAATTGGGGGGGCGTGGCCGAACGAAAACCCGGCGTATTCGGAAAAACCGCCGCATTTAAAAAAAAAAAAAGTGTTGCGGAGCTTGCACTTACTTTCACTAGGAATAGGCCGGTGAACTTGAGTGCATTCCGATGCTTTTCAGCTCAGCAGCGCCACCTGGTGGACGTCGGAGGAACTGTCTTAATGAATCTCCCGGCCGGACAGAATGTGCCGCTGGATCGCGAATGGACCGGGTAAGTAAATCTGCCCCAATGTATCTATTACTGACCTGCATGAACAGCAAATTCATTCTTTTATTAACTATAGCACGGTCACCTACATTTTGGCCACTCCCGCAACATAATTTAGTGTATTCATTATTCAACTTGCATTTAACTGCTTTATTTTAGTAAGTATTTTACTTTCTTATTACCATGTATTGTTTAGAAATATACTTGAAAGGAACATAAGCAGAATGACAACTAGTTTCACTCTTGAACTTTTTGAAGGACTTTCTATGATTTTTTAAAAATAATTTTCTTTTTAATGTTATACAACTTTCATCCTATATTTTACCTTTAGAGAATTCTAGGTTTCCATCCTTTTAGTTTGTATGAATTATACATGGTTAAATGATATATAAAATGTTATATATGTTATAGACTAATACAGGCAGTCCTCGGGTTATGTACAAGATCGGTTCTGAAGGTTTGTTCTTAAGTTGAACTTGTTTGTAAGTCGGATCTTATAACTGTAACCACAGAGAAATTTTTTTTGTGTTGTCATAAGAACCAGGATTAACAATAAAGCTTAATTGCAGACACATTTGGTAACTGTTACAGCTGATCATTGGAGCCTGGGGCTAAAGAACAGTAAATTACCAATGGTTGTCTGTAAGTCGGGTGTTCTTAAGTAGGGGACCACCTGCATACATATATAATTTTATGGATTAATTCTCCATCTTTTTAAAATGTACAAATCGTACATGTTTCTGCATTAGGGGCCTCGGCTTATGCTTGGATCGGCTTATACTCGAGTATATACTGTATTTTAACTATAGATCTGAAGAAGGAGATGGTATGTCTTCGAAATGCGTCATTAATAGAGATGAGCGAGCACTAAAATGCTCGGGTACTCGTTATTCGAGACGAACTTTTCCCGATTAAATTATTCAGGTTGAGCTTCCTTCAACTGGTGGAGATTGGAAATTATGAGAAATCCAGGCTTTATTCATCTTAATAAGCGTCAGCCTGTCAGCGCTGTCAGTCGACAGGCGTGTACGCTTATCGGTGATGATGCCACCAGCTGCACTGAAAACCCGCTCGGACAAGACGCTAGCGGCAGGGCAGGCAAGAACCTCCAAGGCGTACAGCGCCAGTTCGTGCCACATGTCCAGCTTTGAAACCCAGTAGTTGTAGGGAGCTGTGTGATCATTTAGGACGATGGTATGGTCAGCTACGTACTCCCTCACCATCTTTCTGTAAAGATCAGCCCTACTCTGCCGAGACTGGGGACAGGTGACAGTGTCTTGCTGGGGTGACATAAAACTGGCAAAGGCCTTGTAAAGCGTACCCCTGCCAGTGCTGGACAAGCTGCCTGCTCGCCTACTCTCTCTAGCTACTTGTCCCGCAGAAGTATGCCCTCTGCCGCTAGCGCTGTCAGAAGGGAAATACTGTTTCAGCTTGTGCACCAGGGCCTGCTGGTATTCATGCATTCTCACACTCCTTTCCTCTCCAGGGATGAGAGTGGAAAGATTTTGCTTGTACCGTGGGTCCAGGAGAGTGAATACCCAGTAATCGGTGCTGGAATAAAACGCGCAAGAATTCACTCCCCACACTGGCATGACTGCCCATTTCCTCCTCCTCCAACTCCTCCAACTCCTCTTCTTCTGCCCATACACGCTGAACAGTGAAGGACTGAACAATGGTCCCCTCTTCTGTCTCGCCAACATTCTCCTCCTCTTCCTCCTCATCCTCCTCCACCTCCTCCGATATGCGCTGAGAAACAGACCTAAGGGTGCTTTGGCTATCAACAAGGGAATCTTCTTCCCCCGTCTCTTGTGACGAGCGCAAAGCTTCCGACTTCATGCTGACCAGAGAGTTTTTCATCAGGCCAAGCAGCGGGATGGTGAGGCTGATGATGGCGGCATCGCCACTGACCATCTGTGTTGACTCCTCAAAATTACTCAGCACCTGACAGATATCAGACATCCACGTCTACTCCTCATTGTAGACTTGAGGAAGCGGACTGACCTGACCACCAGTTCTGGTGGAAGTTGACATCTGGCAGTCTACAATCACTCTGCGCTGCTGGTAAACTCTGGATAACATGGTTAATGTTGAATTCCACCTTGTGGGCACGTCGCACAACAGTCGGTGAGCGGGCAGTTGGAGGCGGTGCTGCGCTGCCCTGAGAGTGGCAGCATCTGTGCTGGACTTTCTGAAATGCGCACAGATGCGGCGCACCTTCGTGAGCAAATCAGACAGATTGGGGTATGTCTTGAGGAAACGCTGAACTATGAGATTTAACACATGGGCCAAGCATGGCACATGTGTCAGTCTGCCGAGTTGCAGAGCCGCCACCAAGTTACGGCCGTTGTCACACACAACCATGCCTGGCTTCAGGTTCAGCGGTGCCAGCCACAGATCATTTTCTAGCCTACACTGAAAGGACACTGCTTTGCCAGATTACTTTGAGTTATAAAAAGAAATAAACGTAAAAGAAAATAAATCAGCAGACTCTGCCTAATTCAAATCAAACCCCTAATAAATTGTCCCACTTCGGTGTTTAAGGTGGATATGTGTGTCACTAAGAGCTAAACACAAGTCTCCCTGAAAATTACTCACAATATGGTACTAGCTGCACTACTAATGGCAGCAAGCCCAGCCACAGGCAAACCAAAAAAAAGTAAAATAAAATGTTATTGTAGCCCTAAGAAGGGCTGTTGGGTTCTTGTAGAATCACTCCTGCCTAACACTATTCTAATAGAACAGCCTAACGCTTTCCCTGACCAGCAGCAGCTCTCTCCCTAGCGGCATCCAGACAGAGAATGATCCGAGCAGCGCGGGCAGCGACTAGTCTATCCCAGGGTCACCTGATCTGGCCAGCCAACCACTGCTATCGACGTGTAAGGGTACCACGTCATGCTGGGTGGAGTGCAGAGTCTCCTGGCTTGTGATTGGCTCTGTTTCTGGCCGCCAAAAATCACAACGGCGGGAGATGCCATTTTCTCGAGTGGGCGTAGTATTCATCCGAGCAACGAGCAGTTTCGAGTACGCTAATGCTCGAACGAGCATCAAGCTCGGACGAGTATGTTCGCTCATCTCTAATTGTAAATATAAAATATTAAAAAAAAAAAATCAAGCATTACAAAGCAACAAGTGGTTGTCCAGGAATTTATGATATACTGATGGCCATTAATATCTGATTGGGGGGGGGGGGGGCTGCTCATCCAGAATCATAGTTAAGAGCAGTCCCACTTTATTGGGAGCCACCATAGCTGCAGTTGTAGCATCTAGAAATAAGCATCAAATGGTCACCGCATCTATGTCCTTGGCAGCTCTACATTTAATCCCAAGTGCATGGAATGCACGGGGATAAAACCAGATTCCACAGTACCTTTCACCGATGAAAGAAATATATACTGCGCGTTTTCTCCAAGTTGGCATTTCTCCGACTTTGCTGGATGAGACACTCGTGTAGCGGCTGATTCCAGGTGCGTGGGTTCCGTCTTCCGACTAGAAACTCGTACCACCTTGCTGTTGGTTCCGCTAGTCTCAGGGTTACTCCAGTTCACTCGCCAAAGGGAAGAGAAAGCAAGACGCGATAGTGCAGACAGGTTTTTCTATTGAATATTTGAATAATTTATTCGATATACTCACAAAACATGAAATAAAATAAGGCCTTCAGTAAAATTAAAACGCACATTCGGTCCTCCTTGCCCGACTCAGAGTTTCGGCTCCACGGCTTCCCCCGGAAGAAGCCGTGGAGGCGAAACTCTTGAGTCAGGCAATTCACAGCTAAGTGAATGGCACAGGACTATTTGTAGAGCGGTTACACAAAAAAGTAGAGAGTTTCCCAAGAAGAAAATCACTTACAGTAATCAAGAAGAGAATTAATCAAATCAATAATAAAAGTTTTGGCTAAACACCAATATATTGGGCAGATTATGGAGTTGTAGGTCCATAGAAATGATGTAATGTGGGGGCAGAAAAGATTCATGTTTAATTTGAAAACAACTGGAGTAGGTAGGTGGGTTGAAGCAACGAAAGAGGGCCCATAATTTAAGACTGGCTCATCAATTTTCATCATCTGTTATGAGAAGGACAGGGTTCTTAAAGGTTCCAGCAAGATAATGATGTTGCGGTATCCTGAGCGACAGAGTTACTGGCATAGACTACGGCTATTTCCTTCCTCGCCCAAATTGGGCCATCTCAGGTACCAAAGTCTTTAGGGGGAATTTATTAACGCCAGTCTAAAAATTTGCCCTGCTGATGCTCTGGCCTCTCAGTAGATCTGTACCCAATCTCCTCCAGGTCAGACCAAATGGAGATTTCAGCTGTGGTCTCCACTGGTGCACTGGTGTGCTGAGAAGTTCACGCTGGGGCCCACCCTCTCCCAGAAAAAGGCTCAGAACTGGTGGGCGTAGGGAGATTTATGGCCTTCTCCCCCAGCGAACTGGCAGAGAATGCCTAGTAAATCTCCCGGCATGTTCTCTATTTAAGATGGTTTGAGAGAAAAGATTTAAGGACCTTGGACTGAATCCTACGAAAGCCAAACACGGAGAGGAAGGGACGAAGTAGAGGCACCGGCCAACAAATACAAACCCCTGGGTGATCCAGGCGCTTTTACACTGAATGCAATAAGATTTTATTCTTCTTGGATATTTTTATATTCTTGAAATTCATCTTCATCAGATCCTATAACTGTGGTGCATTCGGAGATCACAGGCTGTAAGATTAAAGAAGATAAAATCAATGATTCCATAATTGAAAAATAATAATTATAAAATGCTAAATAATAAATGAGTTAATCTTATAGGTTTGCGTCTTTTTCTATCATTATCTGCTATGATATTATGATACCATGAATAATGCTCATGGAACAACCTAAAATTAGTTAAAGAAGTGGTTGATTCTTTGGTTTTACAGCTTGTAGTATAAAGTAAAAATGACATTATATTTTTTTACAGTTTTTAGTATCTCTGTAGACAGCGACGTATTAACATTGCAATGGGTCCTGGGCTTCAGTGATATTATAGCCCCTACAAGTCTAGAATCTCTTCCTACATCTGGTACCAGAATCAGCTTCTTGGATGATTTGTCCCTTCTGCTGCATTCAATCTACAATTTGAGGACCTTTAAAGTTCCTTAAATGACTCTTGTGTACATGTGTATTAAGAGCAGGAACAGATGTATAAGGGATACAAAATTTGGCTGCTGGTTTGGGTGGCAATGGGCCCTGGGCTACTGCCCAAACCGCCTATATTACAATCACTATAGTCTAAAGTTGATTTAATAATGTGCCATGTGCTAAAACAATGTTGTGGTCTATGGAAAATCTTATAGTACTACTTACAGTATCTCATGAAAGTAACTACAACCCTCAGATTTTTGAAAATATTTTATTCCATCTTTTCATGCAGCAACACTAAAGATATGACATTTACTATGATGTAAAGTTGTGATTGTACGGCTTATATTCCTGTGTAAATACTGCAACTCACAGGCATTAAGGAGCTCTACAAACCGCTGTCAACAATATTGACCACACCCCTAAGTGAAAATGGACAAATTGTACCCAAAGTGTTAATATTTTGTGTGGCCACCATTATTTTCCAGCAGTGCCCTAACTTTCTTGGGCATGGAGGTCACTTGAGCTTCACAGGTTACCGCCACTGCATCTTCTTCAAGTCCTCCATGATGACATCACTGGTGGATGTTGGAGACCTCATGCTCTTGCACCTTCTGTTTGAGCATGACCCACAAATACTCAACTGGGTTCAGGTATGGAGATTGGCCATTGCCCAAAATCTAAGGGTTGTAAATCTAAGTTATATATGATTGGCCGGCGTAAGTATCTGCCGAAAACTGATGACTGGTACCGGAACAGTGACTTCCAGGACTACCCCACTGAAGAGCGGTCAGTAATCTGATTTTACCATGTATCTGCATAGTTACATTGTTACCTCCACTTGATCTTGTACAATGGGATTTTCTGGTTTACTCAGATCAATACATGTGTTTTCAGTCTGTAGGGAAAAAAAACAGCAATTTTATTCATTGACATTGGGGCAGATTTACTTACCCGGTCCATTCGCGATCCAGCGGCGCGTTCTCTGCGCTGGATTCGGGTCCGGCCGGGATTCATTAAGGTAGTTCCTCCGACGTCCACCAGGTGGCGCTGCTGTGCTGAAGAGCATCGGAACGCACTAGAATACACCGACACATTTTTTTTAAAAAATGCGGCGGTTTTTCCGAATCCGTCGAGTTTTTGTTTGGCCACACCCCCCGACTTTGGTCGCGTGCATGCCGGCGCCGATGCGCCACAATCCGATCGCGTGCACCAAAATCCCGGGGCAATTCAGGGAAAATCGGCGCAAATCGGAAATATTCAGGTAACACGTCGGGAAAACGCGAATCGGGCCCTTGGTAAATGACCCCCATTGTCTTCAGAAGACTTGAATTGTGTTGAATTCCCAAATATAAAGTGGCACATTTAAGTGCTGTGTCCTGTGTAGTGTGCAGGGGGCTCCAGATTCAGGATCTCTGGTGCACGTTCTTCATGAATCTGGTGCCCCCTGCACTGCTCCGACAGAGTGCACCACTTTTTTTGGTGCACCTTTAACATGGGGCGTACAATACACTTCAGTCGGATTCTGCATGATAAATCTGGCGCACGGTCCGACTGAGCACCGGAACGCCCCATAATTTGTGTCACGTGATACCAAATGCAGCAGCACCACAAAAGAGTCACATTTGTGGTGCAGACACTTCTTAAATACCTGTGCAAGCAGTTTGCATTAGAAAGAACGTGCAAACTCCAACAAAAAACTGGCGCAAGGCACTTGGTAAATGTGAACCAAAGTGTCCTAAACTGGAAAATATATAATTAAATACCAGTGCAAACAGAACCCATAGACAGGTAGGGATGGGGACACCTCTGTCTCCGATGCTGAAGCACTGAAGAGGACCTGTGATGACATCATGATGGGGAGGAGCTGGAGTCCTGCACTTGCTATTGCTGTGTTTTATACACAGGTTTTACTGTTACAAATATCTATAATAATATGGAGCCATCAGATCGGCGCAGTATCATGTACACATTCTTATGAATTCAAAAAATGTGTCATTCTATATTTTTTCATATTTCCAGAAATGGGTAAATTTAAATTAAAAAGGGTAATTTAGAATTATGATTATTTTCTTTATTTTAATTTTAATTATTAAAAGTTATTGGCCTCAAAATAATACTATATTGTAGTTATAAAAAAAAAAGGTATTGAAATAACAAAAACAATATAAATGATATCTACTTGACCCAAAAGAACAAAGGGCCCCCTAAGAAAATGGCACAACTGTGTATTTTGTACTACATTTGGAATTTTATCTCCATAATGAAAAAATAGCGCTCAAATGACCAAAATGCTACTTTTCTGACATTTTTGCAACATGCAAAACGTTTACTAAAAAGTAATCAAAAGGTCGTACAGTCCTCAAAACGGTAACAACAAAAACGTAATCTCCTCTCACAAAAAAGACACCCCGCACAGCTCTGTACACCGAAGTATGCCAAAGTTATCAGCGCTAGAAGATGGTAAAATTAAGAATTTTTTTGGACAGAATGTCTTAATTTTTCGAAAAGGTTTTAAAACACAATAAAACCTATAAAAATGTAGTATCCCCGTGATCTCACTGACCCAAAGGTTAAAGAAAACATGTCATTTGACATTTTTTTGCATTCACAGTTTATTTAAATGTATTGGTTACTTCTATATTCAGCTTGTTTCAATCATTTGCTTTGGGGCCCAATTCCATGTGTTTATGTAAGTTGTAATTTCCAGATGTTGTAAGTGTCAGGGTACCGTCACACATGGGGGCTCATTTACTAAGGGTCCGTCGGACGCATTTTTGTTGGGTTTCCCGACGATTTCCATTTTGCGACGGATTGCCCTGGGATTTTGGCGCACTCGATCGGATTGTGTTGCATCAGCGCCGGCTTGCACACGGCAGAAATCGGGGGGCGTGGCCGTCAGACAACCCAATGGATTCGGACAAACCGCGGAATTTAAAAAAAGGATTTGTGTCGCAAGATCATGCACTTACATGCACCAGGAAGAAGAAGGTGAACTCCGGCGGACCCCGGCGCAGCAGCGACAAATGCAGGAACTCCGATGCAGGATCTTAATGAATCGCGCCGGACCCGAATCCTCATCGGACAACGCAACGCGACGGGACCGGGTAAGTAAATCTGCCCCATGCTGTTTGTAATGTGTTTTACATGTTAGCCAGCATTTGGTTGGTTTGAAAGCGTTTCTGTTGATTGTTGGAAGTGTAAGCAGCTGCTATAATAGCAGCTGCTTACACTTCCAGCAATGAAGAGAAACACTTTTAAACCAACCAAATGCCGGTTAACATGTAAAACACAGGGGAAACACCACGAGTGACCACGTCCTCACATGTCACCACATCACAGCAGGCCACAGCCTCAATTGAATATGTCCAAAACTTATAGTACTCTTGCATATAACCCCCTCACATGGCTTGTGTCAAAGTGAATTTGAGACATTTGCAACAAAAAGCCTAAAAAAAAAAAAAAAAACTAATACAAAAAAGCACCTATTAGGACAAGAAAAACTAAATATAACACAAGAAAAGATCTGAACATACACAAGGCGCAAAAAAGACCTAACAAAAGTTTCAGTTATACCATACAAGAGAAAAAACTAATTTAAATACATGCCCCCATTGTATTACAAAGCCTTATTTAGGTCCACAAAGTCAATCACATGTAAAAACATCCTTACATCTCTGTAGTTAATTATAATACTGACAGACAACTACATTATCAGGTGGCATCACGTCATATATATACCTTCAGCTGATCATATATACTGGTAATATCTGATAGCCGCAGGGCGGTATAAATGTCTTCAACCTGCAGAAGCCAAAAAAATGTGATCAAACAAAAAGCCGAAAAGTCTTCAGAGGAGGCCACTTCACTTACGTAGAATTTTTGACCCAATACAACAGATGTTCTTAAAATGTGCCACAACTGCTAGAAGTATTAATGCACAAATAAATACTTCATGTTGAAGGGGGCGGCCACTTTACCTCATGTTTTTTGTAATGTGGGGGGGGGGCGAATATTAGGTAATTTACCAATTTACATCTATTAAAATTCCTGCGACTTCTTACTGATGAGTAACGTGAAGCCTCCTGTCATTTATCTCATCAGCCGGAGATTCCTGTCCATAAAATGGCCGTAGATGGAGGGTCATGTGATCTCTACCTGTCCATGAACAATCGCCCTGCCCAGGACCTTGAGCTTATATTCATGATTACTATCTGTGGCTATTTCAGAGTCAAGGGTTGGTCAACCCAAATTTTTGTACAATTTGCATTCTTCATTTGTTCCTTCACTTGGCAATATGTTCATTGATTTGAATAAACTATTAACACAAAATCAAGTGTAATAATGATTCAGGGACACTTCCTCATAGATCCAGGCACAGTGACTTTGATATTGCAGTTGGGTCAGGAGGGGTTGGTGTTGGGCCGTGGAAAGGGCCAACATTGGGCGTTGCTGCACCACGCCTGCGCACTGCCAAGTCTATGGCGCAATTTGACGCCAGGTCAGACCTGGCATAGAAGTTCTCCCTTTGGCACAGGGCTATGTTACCACCCACCAGGATTTATCAGGAGGCTGGAGTCAGCATGTGTCGGGATCATACACTGGTGCACTAAGCGCCAGCCTGTCAATAATGTGCCCCAGAATCTGTTGAATTTTTTGCAACAATTTTATCTGCAAAAAAACTACAGCAGATTTGTCATTTGTCATCAGACACTTTGATAAATCCGGTGCAGTATGAGACTAACTGTGCACTGTCTTACACTTTTTATAAATCTGCCATTTTTCTTTATGTTTAATCGGTCTTACCTCAGCGCCGGTTCGTTCCCTTCTTTTTCTGAGGAAATGGAAACAAATATTTAAATTGTTACTGTTGTAAGTAGCAAGAAAACCCTGTAAAATAGGGTAACTGTGCCTGTGTATTAGAAGGTTGCCTCCTGTAATGACTGAACTTACAGACGTCATGTCAGATGACATAAACAAAACATATCACGAACACATAAGGGCGTGATATAAATGTGTACTGTTACAGCTCAGCTAGAAGCTCCTCCCCATGCCTTCTGAGCATTCAGCAGTCATGTCACGTGATCAGGGTGACATCATCTAAGGTCCTTAACCCTCCTAACATTAGCAAACTGTGCCCAGGATGTATACGATCACATGAAATCACAGCATCCTACATGGATGCTCAGAGAGGAGTAGAAGTCCATGAAGGCATGCTGTGATTTCATGTGATCAGATATATACATGGAATAAAGTTTGCCAGTTTGCTAATGCAAAAAGGAAGGCTTAAGGACTGTGGTCACATGACATCATTGCTGATATTGATAAGGCATGGTGAGGAGCTGATGGATTCTGCCCAAGGAATCCATGCAACGTCTGACTCATTCTAGATGTCCCTGAACACCAAGCAATATTATTAAGTTGATTATATAGGGATCTGAGGGAAACAATTTTCGGCTAAAAGAAGGGTGTGAATTAGGGCTCTATGGGAACCGGTCACACGCTGTATATGTGAAAATGTGGTGACAGGTTAAAAGAGAAATGATCCCTGGTATAGAAGTTTAGCGTGGTGTTTATTGTCTGCTGGCATCATGGTTTTAAGAATATTAAGTGATTTCCAACACACATGTATTATTTCTGTCCATTGTGTAATTTTTTTTTCTCAAAATGGGGCAGTTGGTGCCCCGAGGTGGGTCCTAAACTCCTGGAGTAATACCTTTCCTGCTGCTCCCAGTGCTACGAATCTCAGGCTCACAAGACAAAATCTCTTATCTGGGAGAGGGTATGGATCCATGTAAGAGTAGCCGTTCTCTGGCTGCTGAGGATAGAACCCTAGTGCTCCAACTGGCTCATTAGCATAATTGGTAAAATGTAGATTTTGTAGATGTAGAAAATGAATTATGAAAATAAAAAATAAAGAAGATTATGTGGAAAGTGTAGCTGCCGGGTCATCCATAGTCACAGTAGTGATGACCTGAGGTGAGGAGGAGATCCTGTAACCTACTACTTTACTAGTCACAATGAACCAATAGGGTGTAGGAAGTTGGGTATCGCAAACCATAAAACATAGAGACATTGGGGGTCATTTACTAAGGGCCCGATTCACGTTTTCCCGACGTGTTACCCGAATATTTCCGATTTGCGCAGATTTTCCCTGAATTGCCCCGGGATTTTGGCGCACACGATCGGATGGTGGAGCATCGGCGCCGGTGTGCACGCGACAGAAATCGGGGGGCGTGGCCAAACGAAAACCTGACGGATTCTGAAAAAACGCCGCATTTAAAAAAAAAAATGTGTCGAGAAAATTGCACTTACCTTCACTAGGAATAGGCCGGTGAATTTCAGGGCATTCCAGCGCGCCTCGGCAGACTTCAGCGCAGCAGTGCCACCTGGTGGACAGCGGAGGAATTGCCTTAATAAATCCCGGCCGGACCCGAATCCACCGCACAGAACGTGCCGCTGGATCGCGAATGGACCGGGTAAGTAAATCTGCCCCATTATGTACTAAGATATGGGGTAAGATTTGCTCTAGAAAATGAACATTGATAATAATCACTAGATACATCACTAGAAACATCATCAGCTTGAGAAAGGCTCACTGTTTTGGAGCCGAAACGTTGCTCTTTAACATGGAATAAATCCGTGGAGGTGTTTTTCTCTACAATTCATGGTGTGCGGAGTGTTTTTTCATTTGTCTCTATAACTGAAAGACTCGATGCCAGGCTCTCATAGGCGTGCACCCACTTTTTATTTTGGGGGGGGGTTTACTAATAGTGTGGGAACCACGACAGTCGGCATCCGAGATCAGACTGTGGAAAGCGTAGATGTATTAAAGTAGCGCACGGCTGTAAGTAATTAATGCGCAGACGGAACTAATCAGTCGGGCGCCATAAAAATAGCGACACAAATATCACTAGATACAATACCTCCAGCAAGCAAAGAGAAGCAGCACCAGCAGCAGCAGGCAGATCACTGGGAGAATTGCTGTAAGAATAGATCTGGATCGTTTACCTGCAAGAAAATAGAAATATATATTACAGATGAATATCGATCGTAACATAAATCTTGTCGAGTCACATCAAAGACCTTACGAATATGGAGTCCTGTGTATTGTACATATCATTCGGCAGAAATAAATAAATCTTAAGAGGAGACAATGTACATTGGACCAGAGATAAAATAATGAGTAACCTGTTTAACGGTATCAAGTGTTTAGGAATTACACAGACGAAAGACATTAGTGATAAAAAGTTGAAGTTTCATGTGGTTCCTACGTGTGAAAGTTCTGCCCCAGAGCTCCTGGTGCTGTAGTATATGATACATTATGATACATTACGATACTTTAATGATCTCCCTGGGATCATTAATAACAAATAGACACAGGCTGGAGAGACATGCATAGGGGGTGATATAGTAGTGATGCTGGTGTTGTGGAGAAACAGTAGAGTACTGTTGCTGCTGCTGTTGGTTTGGCAGAAAAGACACTGCCCATAGCTCCACTTGTGCCAAGTTCTGGCGCTTATGATGCCTGAGGCTTCCTACCACCGGAGCCTTAGTGCTGGTTCCTCCTGACCTGTGGGTGGGCGAAGCTGACCTGTTGTCTTACTTTTAATTAGCAATAGATAGCCATTAGAGATGAGCGAGCACTAAAATGCTCGGGTGCTCGTTATTCGAGACGAACTTTTCCAGATGCTCGAGTGCTCGTCTCGAATAACGAGCCCCATTGAAGTCAATGGGAGACCCGAGCATTTTTCAAAGGGACCATGGTTCGGGAATAAAATGTGTTATTTAATTGAAAAAGAATGTCTTCTGATAAGTGATCAGATGTATGCAAACATCTGCAATCTATTCTTCACTGTTCCGTGCGTATATTATCTCCCGACAAGTTAACAGATGTGAAGAACAGTGAAGAATAGAATAAAAACAGTGAACACAGGATCATTTAAGTGAAAAACACAGTGAAGAATAGATTACAGATGTTCAGCACATCTGCTTACTTGTCGGGAGATACGCTGTCCCGGGATCCGCTGCTCTTCTTCCACTGAAGTCTCCCCGATGTCTCCGTGCTGCTCCCTGATGTCTCCGTGCCGCTGCCCGATGTCTCCGTGCCGCACCCCGATGTCTCCGTGCCGCACCCCAATGTCTCCGTGCCGCACCCCGATGTCTCCGTGCCGCACCCCGATATCTCCGTGACGCTCCCCCATGTCTCCGTGCCGATGCCCCCTGTCTCCGTGCTGCCGCTGCCCCATGTCTCCGTGCCGATGCCCCATGTCTCCGTGCTGCCGATGCCCCATGTCTCCGTGCTGCCGCTGCCCCATGTCTCCGTGCCGCCTCTGCCCCGGTGTCTCTGTGCTGCTCCCCGGTGTCTCTGTGCTGCTCCCTGGTGTCTCTGTGCTGCTCCCCGGTGTCTTTGTGCTGCTCCCCGGTGTCTCTGTGCTGCTCCCTGGTGTCTCTGTGCTGCTCTCTGGTGTCTCTGTGCTGCTCACCGTGTTCTTCAATGTGTTCTTCACATACTATTTTGTTCGCACCGTTCCGCGCGCATCTCCCGACAAGTAAGCAGATGTGCCGAACATCTGTAATCTATTCTTCACTGTGTTTTTCACTTAAATGATCCTGTGTTCACTGTTTTTATTCTATTCTTCACTGTTCTTCACTGTGTTTTTTTAATTAAATGCTCGATCTCGAGCAGGGGAAATACTCGTCCGAGCAACAGCCGTTTCGAGTACCTTAATACTCGAACGAGCATCAAGCTCGGACGAGTATACTCGCTCATCTCTAATAGCCATCCATAAATGAAAGAAAGTATTAGGGAAATATAGCAATTATTGCTGTACCCAAGTATAGCAAAGGGAGATGTAGTGACTTTTATACCCTAGCTGCAACCCTCCATTTATCCTCTGCAAATAGGTGGGAACTGATCAAACCCATCGAGAGTATATCCCCGTATAGCAGCAAGGATAGAAGCCCTATCTCCTGTCTGATCAAATAGTGTGGATGCAGTCTATTTGTGGTTTTAACATACACGTCTTGCTCTTAAATAATGGATTTCATAAAGGTTACGTCTTAATCAACCACTCACTATAGCCCTGGTGGATATAAAAGGGGTTCTTTTTGGTCGCTAGCCGGGCGACTATTGGAAATTAATAAGTTGTGTCTCAGTCTCCTCTCCTCAATACTTATCCAGTCCCCCCCCTCCCAACTTCCTGCCATGTGCATTAAGCAGGCATGGGAAGGGAGGAAACACACACAGGGTGCACTTGTCTCCTCCCCTGGGATGGAGCACATGATGCCAGAAGGTAGGCAGATGTGAATTAAACTTGCATAAAGTACTAAAAAGATTCAGATTGGCAAGGGTATTTTTAAAATCAACACAGCATAGGCTATTGGAACCCGACACCAGCTAAAAATGATATTTTTGGTGACAGATTCACTTTAAAGGGAACCTGTCATCAGAAATTGGCCTTATAAACCACTAGCAGAATGTTGTCAAGCATCTGAGCAGCTTCTAGATGATGCGGCATATTTATCATATGCCGGCGCTCACAACGGCATACATCAAGAGGCTCCCACCTCTTGATGTATTGGGGCAGGCGAGTGTGCAGCATTTATTCTATGCCATGCAGGGCCTGAAGTAGAAAAAAAATGCAGCCGGCGACTTTTCACATATGAAAAGTCGCCGGCAGCAGTGAGTGCGCCGGGCGGGGACAGTAACGCCCCACGTCGGCCCACTGGCGTGAAGGTGGTGGAGAGGGCTAAATAATAGCAATAAGCTGACGTGGCGCAGAGGCCCTGATAAATATGCCCCGATGTTTCTATCATGACCCATTGTGGTGGCATCATCCAGAAAATCAACTTTGAAGTGGGATGTAAATTGGTTTTATGAAGTCAAGGAGGCGGAGAGTTTAACACTGAAGTCAAGCTCTCCCTGCCTTAAAATGTCTCCTTTACAGTAATTGATGGTCCTGCATTCAGGGACATAATTGATCAAATCTCCTGAAGTCTGGTGTTCGATGTCAATCACATGGGAGGGGCTGTTCAAGGTCAGGGAGAGCTTGACTTTAATGTTAAACTTTCCGCCTCCCTGACTTTATACATCTAACTTCAAAGTTGATTTTCTGGATGATGCCACCACACTGGTTCATGAAAGAAACCTGATCTAGAAGCTGTTCAACTGCTTGACAAAATATTGGTAATGGTTTATTAGGTCAATTACTGATGACAGGTTCCCTTTAAGCTGATTTTGTCCAAAAAGTATAGCTTATGATCTTACGTCACAGGGTGATTCCTCCTGCGGCCAGTATCAGGGACACAATAAGGGGACCTTCCTATCTCAGCTGGCCTAAGGCTCTTAGAAGTGGTACAACCTGTGCAGAAATAAGTTCATTATGATTTGGGATCCAGGACACATACTGTACCCTTATAGTAGATTTCTGAAGAAGAATTTCCAACACGGTTATGGGCGATACATGAATAGCGGCCGTTGTTGTCTATGGTCAGAGTCTTCCCTGTCTCATTGTGTAATATAGATCCATCCTTCATCCAGGTGTAGTGAGTTACATCAGGACGGCTGCTCCCGAAATCACACACCAACTCATGGTCATTCCTCACAGTGATGTGGACTCCATCTGCTGCATCTTAAAAGAGAGAAAAATCTATAAAGGATATTCAATGAAATACAGACACAATATATAAATTTAGCCTGTATTTGAAGAATAACCCTAAATATGTCATATACACTCACCGGCCACTTTATTAGGTACACCTGTCCAACTGCTCGTTAACACTTAATTTCTAATCAAATGAATTATGAAAATAAAAAATAAAGAAGATTATGTGGAAAGTGTAACTGCCGGGTCATCCATAGTCACAGTAGTGATGACCTGAGGTGAGGAGGAGATCCCGTAACTGACTACTTTATTAGTCACAATGAACCAATAGGGTGTAGGAAGTTGGGTATCGTAAACCATAAAACAAAGAGACGTTAAGATATGGGGTAAGATTTGCTCTAGAAAATGAACATTGATAATAATCACTAGAAACATCATCAGCTTGAGAAAGGCTCACTGTTTTGGAGCCGAAACGTTGCTCTTTAACATGGAATAAATCCGTGGAGATGTTTTTCTCTACAATTCATGGTGTGCGGAGTGTTTTTTCATTTGTCTCTATAACTGAAAGACTCGATGCCAGGCTCTCATAGGCGTGCACCCACTTTTTAGTTTGTTTACTCATTGGGGGGGGGATTTACTAATAGTGTGGGAACCATGACAGTCGGCATCCGAGATCAGACTGTGGAAAGCGTAGATGTATTAAAGTAGCGGACGGCTGTAAGTAATTAATGCGCAGATGGAACTAATTAGTCCGGCGGCATAAAAATAGCAACACAAATGAGATGTGCGCCAAAATCTTACATGGACTACGCCTGTTTACACTTTTTTTTTTTATTTCAGACCATTTATTTCCTGGTCTATTTTGCACCAAAAAATGTGCCTAAAAAAGGCGACAAACAACACATAAATGTTTCGGATGATGTGTAAAAGTTAGGCCTTGCCTACTTGCGCCAAAAATAACCTGACGAGTTGGGATTGTCGGAGGAAACCATTCTTTCTGGTGCGAACACATTATAAATGATCCGCATACATTATGCGCCACAATAAAAGATAACTCCCGACACAATATGATAATACATGTGCCCCATTGTGTGTTTTGATAGTGCTGCTTGGATCTTTTCTTACTGTAAATTCATCATTAGATACATCATTAGATACATTATTAGATACATCACTCAATACAATACCTCCAGCAAGCAAAGAGAAGCAGCACAAGCAGCATGAGGCAGATCACTGGGAGAATTGCTGTAAGAATAGATCTGGATCGTTTACCTGTAAGAAAATAGAAAAAATATATAACAGATGAATATACACTCACCGGCCACTTTATTAGGTACACCTGTCCAACTGCTCGTTAACACTTAATTTCTAATCAGCCAATCACATGGCGGCAACTCAGTGCATTTAGGCATGTAGACATGGTCAAGACAATCTCCTGCAGTTCTCCCGAGCATCAGTATGGGGAAGAAAGGTGATTTGAGGCCTTTGAACGTGGCATGGTTGTTGGTGCCAGAAGGGCTGGTCTGAGTATTTCAGAAACTGCTGATCTACTGGGATTTTCACGCACAGCCATCTCTAGGGTTTACAGAGAATGGTCCGAAAAAGAAAAAACATCCAGTGAGCGGCAGTTCTGTGGGCGGAAATGCCTTGTTGATGCCAGAGGTCAGAGGAGAATGGGCAGACTAGTTCGAGCTGATAGAAAGGCAACAGTGACTCAAATCACCACCCGTTACAACCGACGCACAATACGTCGAACTTTGAGGCAGATGGGCTACAGCAGCAGAAGACCACACTGGGTGCCACTCCTTTCAGATAAGAACAGGAAACTGAGGCTACAATTTGCACAAGCTCATCGAAATTGGACAGTAGAAAATTGGAAAAACATTGCCTGGTCTGATGAGTCTCGATTTCTGCTGCGACATTCGGATGGTAGGGTCAGAATTTGGCATCAACAACATGAAAGCATGGATCCATCCTGCCTTGTATCAGCGGGTCAGGCTGGTGGTGGTGGTGTCATGGTGTGGGGAATATTTTCTTGGCACTCTTTGGGCCCCTTGGTACAACGCCACAGCCTACCTGAGTATTGTTGCTGACCATGTCCATCCCTTTATGAGCACAATGTACCCTGTAACATCTGATGGCTACTTTCAGCAGGATAATGCGCCATGTCATAAAGCTGGAATCATCTCAGACTGGTTTCTTGAACATGACAATGAGGTCACTGGACACAAATGGCCTCCACAGTCACCAGATCTCAATCCAATAGAGCATCTTTGGGATGTGGTGGAACGGGATGTGCAGCTGACAAATCTGCGGCAACTGTGTGATGCCATCATGTCAATATGGAGCAAAATCTCTGAGGAGCTTCCAGCACCTTGTTGAATCGATGCCACAAAGAATTGAGGCAGTTCTGAAGGCAAAAGGGGGTCCAACCCGTTACTAGCATGGTGTACCTAATAAAGTGGCCGGTGAGTGTAGATCATAACATAAATCTTGTCGAGTCATATCAAAGACCTTACGAATATGGAGTCCTGTGTATTGTACATATCATCCATCAGAAATAAATAAATGTTAAGGGAAGACTTTCTGTACAATGGACCAGAGATAAAATAATGAGTAACCTGTTTAACGGTATCAAGTGTTTTGGAATTACACAGATGAAAGTTCTGCCCAAGAGCTCTTGGTGCTGTAGTATATGATATATTACAATACGTTAGATCTTTAATGATCTGTGAATTTCCCCACTGTGGGACTAATAAAGGATTATCTTATCTTATCTTATCTCCCGGGGAAACATCAATAACAAATAGACACAAGCTGGAGAGACATGCATAGGGGGTGATATAGTAGTGGTGCTGGTGTTGTGGAGAAACAGTAGAGTACTGTTGCCGCTGCTGTTGGTTTGGCAGGAAAGACACTGCCCATAGCTCCACTTTTGCCAAGTTCTGGCACTTATGATGCCTAAGGCTTGCTACCACCAGAGCCTTGGTGCTGGTTCCTCCTGACCTGTGGTAAGGCACTGTTTGTGATCACTTGCATTTCAGTGGCTCCGATGAAGCCATTATTAGTGCTCTTCCTGGTTCCGGAATTCTGTTTCACCGAGTTGTGCAACACGGAGGTCCTGTTGAGTGCGAAGTTGGTGCCACAGGGCAGAGTAGGTGGTGGGTCAAATGCCAGAACCGATGCACAGGCAGCCACATAAAGCTTCACCATCTTGACAATGCATCTTATTCAGTGGTATTAATCGTACAGTGCAAGTTCCAGAGAATTTGCTTAGCTCAGATGGAGTCACGGAAACATGAGTGAGAGGTTCAAGTAAAATAAGAGAATGATCTTAGATCACTAGAAGAAAGAAGAGCACAGGCTGAACTGAGATGGATGCAGAGCTTTGTGGATAAGGGGAGCTAGTGAAAGGCGACAGAGACAATGGGGGGTATTTACTAATTCTGTCGCAACCTCGACAGTCGGCATCTGAGATCAGACTGCGGAAAGCATAGCCCGCCACACTAAAGTAGCGCATGGCTGCAAGTAATTAATGCGCAGATGGAACTAATCATTCGGGCAACATAAAAATTGTGACACAAATAAGATGTGCCCCAAAATCTTACACGGGCTGCGCCAGTTTTTCTTTTTCTTGTGATATCAGACCATTTTTTTTCGTTTTTTGTTTTGTTCTGCACCAAAATTTGCACCTAAAAAAGCAGACAAACTGAACATAAATGTGGCGGATGATGTGGAAAATATAGGCCACGCCCACTTGAGCCCAAAAAAGTTGGACGAGTCGGGATAGTCGGAAACATCTGTTCTTTCTGGCACAAATGCATTATAAATAATCCGCAACAATTTGCGCCTAAAAACATGTGAGATCCCGACACTTTTTTGGCGCATATACGATAATACATCTGCCCCATAGTGTAATGACTGACACAGAGTAGAGACATCCGTGTAGTGTTTTGGCTAAAAAAAACAACAAAATTATAGAAACGTGGGTATCCAGTACGGGTCGAAGACTATTATTCATAAAAAGTTAACGCTTTATTTTATCAGTAAAAAGCTGTGCATGCAGCGGAGAACAAAACATGCGTCTGGACTAACATGCTCGTGTATCGGCTTTGCTTTTCTCAAAGTTCACCAGGTAAGTGGATTCGTAGAGAGATACTGTTAAAAACATAAGGTGGTATCAGGGGGTTTTACAGTTTTCCACGGATTGAAGTGGGCAGATTCTGGAAATGTTTTTGAGGTGCATGTGGCAGGAATGTGCAAGTGATTGAATATAAAGTGCAAGAGAAAGGTCGGAGTCAAGCACCATCCCAAGACAGGGGTAATGTTACCTGTCATATATAATATGTATGCATTTTTCAAAAATAAAATTCTAATTGAAAGAAGACACAATGGGGGTCATTTACTAAGGGCTCGATTCGCGTTTTCCCGTCGTGTTACCCGAATATTTCCGATTTGCACCAATTTTCCCTGTATTGCCCCGGGATTTTGGGGCACGCTATCGGATTGTGGCGCATCGGCGCTGGCATGCATGCGACGGAAATTGGGGGCGTGGCCGAACGATAACCCGACGGATTCGGAAAAAACGCCGCATTTAAAAAAAAAATGTGTCGCGGAGCTTGCACTTACCTTCATCCAGGATAGGATCGTGAACTCCAGTGCGTTCCGATGCTCTTCAGCGCAGCAGCGCCACCTGGTGGACGTCGGAGGAACTGCCTTAGTGAATCCCGGCCAGACCCGAATCCACCGCAGAGAACGCGCCGCTGGATCGCGAATGGACCGGGTAAGTAAATCTGCCCCAATAAATCCAGTTAACATGCTGGCAAAAAAGGTTTAAAGCATTTGTCCAAGGTTTATATGTTATGCCCTAACGACAGGATAGGGGATAACAAGGTGATTGGTGAAGGTTTGACAGCTGCAATCCCCACTGATCACGAGAACAGGAGGCAGTTCTCAGTACTGGGTGGAGAGGCAGGAGGACCATGTGCCCCACCACTGCAGTCACTCTGGGAGCGGTTGGATACAGCCCTGCACAGCGTTTTGCCATCTCCGTTATTTTCATGGAAAAAGCAGCAGGACAAGCATGGAGATAGACAAGATCTGTTCTTAGCTATCTCAGTCAATAACATAATAGGGCTTATTTACTAAGGGTCCTGCGGACACCGATGGATTCGGACAACGCGCGGGATTTAACATTTAAAATTGTGTCACAAGCCAAGCACTTACATGCAGGACGATGGTGAACTCCGTGGATCGCGGCACAGTGCATCATCATCGGAGAGTCCAGATCGGGGATCGCGACTCCCCGGGTAAGTAAATGTGCCCCATTCAGCGAATAATGGGGCAGGATGCAGCTCGTCCTGCCACTCAACCCCATGGCAAAATTGGGATCCATGTTCGCTGGATCTCTGGATTCTCGTGATTTGTGGGGGTCCTAACTGTCAGTCACTGATCACCGTGTTATCCCCTATTCTGTAGATAGGGGATAACTTATACACTTGGGAGAACCCTTTAAATCTACACATCAGGTAGGTGCACACCACAGAAACCATCTACATTTCACAGACCGACAATATTTTTGCTCAATTAACTTGATTACTTTGAGAAGTTTGCAAACATACCGTATATACTCGTGTATAATCCGAGTTTTTCAGCACAAAAAATGTGCTGAAAAACGTCCCCTCGGCTTATACACGAGTCAATACGAGTAAAAAATAATAAACTTATATACTCACCCTCCGGTGGCCCCGATGCGCAGTGCTGCTGCTCCCCCGATGTCCGCGCTGCTCCCCCGATGTCATCGCGGCTCCTCTTCTGACTTCCCGGCTCCTCTTCTTGCTTCAGTGCCCGTCTTCTGTCCTCTTTCAGCAGCAGGGGGGGGGCTTTCTCTCCCTAGCGGCATCCAGGACAGAATGATCCGAGCCAGGCGCGGCCAGAGGCTAATAGTCTTCTCTCCCAGGGTCACCTGATCTGGCCAGCCAAACACTGACTATAGACGGGAAGTGAGCCACGTCCATAGGTGGGGCGGTGGGAGTGCGGCAAGAGTCCCTGGCTTTGATTGGGGCGGCTCTGTTCTGGCGCCAAAAAGCAAAACGGCGGGGACGGGGGGAAGTATGAAATTTTAGAGACCGCGGCGACGTATTGTCCCGAGTAACGCAGCAGTTTCGAGACTCATAATGCTCGACCGAGCATCAAGCTCGGGACGGAGAATGTCGCTCATCTCTAGTACTGGGCTTCAGTGATATATAATAGCCCCTACAAGTCTAGAATCTCTTCCTAAATATGGTACCAGAATCGCTTCTTGGATGATTTGTCCCTTCTGCTGCAGTCAAATCTACAAGTTTAGGACCTTTAAAGTTCATTTTAAATGACTCTTGTGTACATTGGATTGAGAGCAGGAACCGATTGTATAAGGGATACAAAATTTGGCCTGCAATGGCCCCGCTATGGCCCAAACCGGCCTATATTTACATCACTTATAGTCTAAAGTTGGTGATTTAATAATGATGCACATGTGCTACACAATGTTGTGAGTCTATGGAAAAATCTTATAGTACTATTACAGATCTCAGGAAGTAACTACAACCCTCAGATTTTTGAAAATATGTTATTCCATATTTTCATGCCGCAACACTAAAGATATGACATTACTTGATTGTCAAGTTGTATTGGACGGCTTATATTCCTGTTGTAAATACTTCAACTCACAGGCATTTAATGGCGTCTATATAAAACCGCTGTCAACAATATGAACACACCCCTAAGTGAAATGGACAACTTGTACCAAGGTTAATATTTTGGTGGCCACCAATTTCCAGCAGTGACCTAACTTTCTTGGGCATGGAGGTCAATTGAGCTTCACAGGTTTACCGCCACTGCATTTCTCAAGTCCTCCATGATGGAACATCACGGTGGTGTTGGGAGACCTCAGGGCTCTTGGCACCTCTGTTTGAGCATGCCCACAAATACTCAACTGGGTCAGGTATGGAGATTGGCCATTGCCCAAAATTCTAAGGGGTGTAAATCTAAGTTATATATGATTGGCCGGCGTATAAGTATCTGCCGAAAACTGATTGACTGGGCCGGAAAAACAGGACACCCCACTGAAGAGCGGGCAGAATCTGATTTTTACCATGTATTGCATAGTTTACAATTGTTACCTCACTTGATCTTGTACAATGGGATTTCTGGTTTACTCAGATCAATACATGTGTTTTCAGTCGTAGGGAAAAAACAAGCAATTTTATTCACGACAATTTGGGGCGATTTATTACCCGGTCCATTGCGAATCCAGCGGCGCGTTCTCTGCGCTGGATTCAGGCCGGCCGGGATTCATAAGGTAGTCTCCGACGTCCACCAGGTGGGTCTGCTGAGCTGAAAGCATCGGAACGCACGGGGAAGAACGAGCTGGGTGAGTTGAAGGTTAAGTGCAAATTTTCGAGACACATTTTTTTTTAAAATGCCCCGGCGGTTTTCCGAATCCGTGGGTTTTTGTTCGGCCAAACCCCCCCCATTCGGCGCGTGCATGCCGGCGCCGATGCGCCAACAGCCGATCGCGTGCGCCAAAATCCGGGCAGTCAGGGAAAAAATCGGCGCAAAATCGGAAATTATTTAGGTAAACACGTCTGGAAAAACGCGAATCGGGCCCTTAAGTAAAGACCCCCATGTCTTCAGAAGACTGAATTGTGAATCCCAATATACAAGTGCACATTTAGTGCCGTGTCGTTGTGTAGTGTGCAGGGTGCTCCAGATTCAGGGATCTCTGGTGCAACGTTCTTCATGAACTCTGGCGCCCCCTGCACTGCCTCCGACCGAGTGCAACACTTTTTTGTTGCACCTTGTACACATGTGGCGTACAATACACTTCAGTCGGATTATGCATGATAAATCTGGCGCACGGCTCGGATGAGCACCGGAAGCCCCATAATTTGGGTCACGTGATACAAATGCACAGCACCACAAAAGAGTCACATTTGGTGCAGACACTTCTAAATACCTGTGCAAGCAGTTTGAATTAGACAAGAACATGCAAAACTCCGCAAAAACGTGGCGCAAGCCTAACACTGTCCTAAACTGAAATATTAAATAGCAGTGCAAACAGAAACACCATAGACATGTGGGATGGGGGGACACCTCTGTCTCCCAATGCTGAAGCCACTGAAGAGGACCTGTGATGACATCATGATGGGGAGGAGCTGGAGTCCGCTTGCGATTGCTGTGTTTATATACAGGTTGACTGTTACAAATATCTTAATAATATAGAGCCCATCAGATCGAAAGCATTATCATGTACACATTCTTATGAATCAAAAAATGTGTCTTCATATTTTTTCATATTTCCAGAAATGGGTAAATTTAAATTAAAGGGTAATAGAATATGATATTTCTTTATTTTAATGTTAATTATAAAGTTTATTGGCCTCAAGAATCTTACTATATGGTAGGGCCCCCTAGAAAACGGCAACACAACAAATGTGTATTTTGTAGTGCATTAGGGGAATGTATCACTAATGGAACATGTTAAAAACGTTTAATAAAAAGTAATCCAAAAGGTCGTTTTACAGTCCTCAAAAATCGTTAACATAAAAACGTTAATTTCCTCTCACAAAAAGACACCTCGCCCAGCTCTGTACACCGAAGTATGCAAAGTTATCAGGCTAGAAGATGGTAAAATAAGAAACTGTTTTGTACAGAATGTTTTATTTTTCTAATTTTTTGAAACACATAAAACTATAAAAATGTAGTATTCCCGTGATATCACTGAACCCAAACAATAAAGAAAGAAAACATGTCATTGGCAGTTTTTTGGGCATTCACAGTTTATTATTTGATGTATTGGTTAATTCTATATTCAGTTGTTTCAATCATTTCGTTTTGTGGCCCAATTCCAGGTGTTTATGTTTAAGTGAATTTTCCAGAGTTGTAAGGTTAGGTACCCGTCACACATTGGGGCTCATACTTACTAAGGGTCCGTCGGACGCATTTTGTTGGGTTCCGACGATATTTCCATTTTGCGGACGGATTGCCTGGGATTTTGGCGCACGCGATCGGATTGCCACACAGCAAAATCGGGGGGGCGTGGCCGTCAGACAACCCATGGATTTCGGAGGACAAACCGAGGGAATTAAAAAGGATTGTGTGTCGCAAGATCATTGCAAATTACATGCACCAGGAAGAAGAAGGTGAACTCCAGGCGGACCCCGGCGCGCAGCGACACATGCAGGAAATCCGATGCAGGATCTTAATGAAATCACGCCGGACCGAATCCTAATCGGACAACGAAACGCGACCGGGTGACCGGGTGGTAAGTAATCTGCCCCATGCTGTTTGAATGGTTTTAAAGGGTAGCCAGCATTTGGTTGGTTGAAAGCGTTCTGTAGATTGTTGGAAGTGTAAGCCAGCTTGCCTATAAGCAGCTGCGTACACTTCAAGCAATGAACAGAAAACTTTCAAACCAAACCAAAATGCCTGGTTTAACATGTTAAAAAACAGGGGAAAACCACGAGTGACACGTCCTCACATGTCACCACATCACAGCGGGCCACAGCTCTCAATTGAATATGTCCAAAAACTTATAGTACTCTTGCATATAACCCCCTCACACAGGGCTTGTGTCAAAGTTGCATTTGAGACATTTGCAACAAAAAGAATGCCCAAAAAAATAAAAAAAAAACTAATACAAAAAAGCCACCTATTAGGACAAAAAAGAAAAATAAAATATAACAAAAGAAAAGAATTGAACATACAACAAGGCGAAAAAAAAGACCTAACAAAAGTTTCAGTTAGTACATACAAGAGGAAAAAAAACTTAATTTAAATACATGGCCCCCATGTATTTACAAAGCCTTATTTAGGTCCACAAAGTCAATCACTGTAAAACCTCCTACATCTCTGTAGTTGTAATTATTAAATACTGGCAGAAACTACATTATCATGTGGCACTGTCATATATTACCTTCAGCTGATCATATATACCGGGGCTAATCTGATAGCCGCAGGGCGGGGTTTATAAATGTCTTCAACCTGCAGAAAGGAGCCAAAAAAATGTGATCAAACAAAAAGCCGAAAGTCTTCAGAGGAGGCCACTTCACTTACGTAGAATTTTGACCCAATACAACAGATGTTCTTAAAATGTGCCACAACTGCTAGAGTATAAGGCACAAATAAATACTTCATGTGAAAGGGTTTGGCCACTGTACCTCATGTTTTTGTAAATGTGTGTGTGGGGGGGGGGGGCGAGGAGGGGTGGTGTTAGGCCGTTGGAAAGGGCCAACGTGGCGGTGCTTGCCACCGGCGCCTTGAGCACGCCAAGTAATAGGGAGCATTTGAACGCCGGTCTCCCTTTGGTGCAGTGCTATGTTACCACCCACCAGGATTTATCAGGAGGCTGGAGTCAGCATGTGTCGGGATCATACACTGGTGCACTTAGCTCCGGCCTATGATTAAGGTTCCCCAGAATCTGCCAAATTTTTTACTAAAATTGAATTTGCAAAAAAAAATACAGCAGATTTGTCATAGAGACTTTGATAAATCCGGTGCAGATGAGACTGTCTAAACTGTGCCACAGTACTTACAACTTTTATAAATCTGCCATTTTTCTTTAGATTTATCGTCTACATCAGCCGCCGTTCGTTCCTTCTTTTTCTGTGGAAATGGAAACAAATATTAAAATTTTTACTGTAGTAAGTAACAAAAAAACACTAAAAAATTGAAAAAAAAAACTGTGTCGTGCTTCCTGATGCATGTGTTTAGAGTTTGCCTACTGTAATGACTGAATTATAGGACGTCATGTAGATGGACATAAACAAAACCATATCAACGAACACATAAGGCGTGATATAAATGTGTTGTACTGGTACAGCTCCAGGCTAGAAGCTCATCCCGATGCCTTGAGCATTTCAGCCGTAGTCGTGCTGATCAGGGTGGACATCATTCTAAGGGCCTTAACCCTCCTAAACATAGCAAACTGTGCTCATGATGTATATGATCAATGAAATCACAGCATCCATGCATGGATGCACGGGGAGGAGGAGTAGGTCCATGAAGGATGCTGGCTTTCATGTGATCAGAGATACCACATGAGTTACAGTTTTCCGTTGATAATGTTAGAAGGAAGGCTTAAGGAGCTTAGCGATTGTCACCATGGTCCACATGACATTCATTGCTGATGTGAAGGCTATGGTGAGGAGCTGATGGATTCTGCCTAAGGAATCCATGCCCCCCCGTCTAAATCATTTAGATGTCCCTGAATACCAAGCATATGATAAAGGTGAGTCTATGGGGCTCTGAGGGAAACTATTTTTGGCAAAAGAAGGGTGTGATTAGTAATAGGGGCTCTATGGGGAACGGTCACAGTATGTATATGTGAAAATGTGGAGACAGGTTAATTTAAAAGAGAATTATCCTTGGAATAGAAGTTTAGCGTTGTGTTTATTGTCTGCGGCAGCCATGGTTTTAAGAATATTAAGTTATTTTCCAACACACATGTATTATTCGTCCATTGTGTATTTTTTTTCTACAAAATGGGGCAGTTAGTTGGTTGACCGACGGTGGGTCCAAACTCCTGGAGCAATCCGTTTCTTTCCTCCCAGTGCTACATATCTCAGACTCACAAGACAAAAATCTCTTATCTGGGGAGTGGGTATGGATCCATTAGGAAGTGCCGTTCTATGGCTGCTGAGGAGAGAAACCCTAGTGCTTCCAACTGCTCATTAGAATAATTGGTCAAATGTGAGATTTTGTAGATGTAGAAAATGAATTATGAAAAATAAAAAATAAAGAAAAGATTATGTGGAAAAGTGTGAACTGCGGGTCATCCATAGTCACAGTAGTGATGACCTGAGGTGACGAGGAGATCCCTAAACTGACACTTTATAGTCACCATGAACCAATAGGGTGTAGAAGTGGGATATCGTTAAACCAATAAAACAAAGCAAGACGTTAAGATATGGGGTAAGATTTGCTATAGAAAATGAACAATGATAAATAATCACTAGAAAAACATCATCAGCTTGAGACAAGGCTCACTGTTTTGGACAGCCGAAAAAGTTGCTCTTTAACATGGATGAAATCCGTGGAGATTGTTTTTCTCTACAATTCATGGTGTTGCGGAGTGTTTTTCATTTTGATCTATAACTGAAAGACTCGATGCCAGGCTCTCCTAGGCGTGCACCACTTTTTAGTTGTTTAGCATTGAGGGGGGGGGATTTACTATAGTGTGGGAAACCATGACAGTCGCAATCCGAGATAAGACTGTGGAAAGCGTAGATGTATTAAAGTAGAGGAAGGCTGTAAGTAAAATAAGTAATGAGCAGATGGACTAAAGTAGTCCGGCGCATAAAAATAGCAACACAAATGAGATGTGCGCCAAAATCTACATGGATACGCCTGTGTACCTTTTTTTTTTATAGTCAGAACCATTATTTCCTGGTCCTATTTGCCCACCCAAAAAATGTGCCTAAAAAAAGGAGACAAACAACACATAAATGTTTCGGATGATGTGTAAAAGTAGTTTAGGCCTTGCCTACTTGCGCAAAAATAACTGAACGAGTTGGGATTGTCGAGAAGGAAACCATTCTTCTGGTGCGAACACAATTATAAAGTGATCCGCAACATTATGCGCCACAATAAAAGAGAATCCGACCACATCTGATAATACAGTGCCCCATTGTGGTTTTGCTGTGATAGTGCGCTGGATCTTTTCTTACTGTAAATTCTCATAGAGACATCATTAGATGAATTATTAGATACATCCACTCAATACAATACCTCCAGCAAGCAAAGAGAAGCAAGCCACAAGCAGCATGAGGCAGATCACTGGGAGAATTGCTTGTAAGAATAGATCTGGATCGTTAACTGTAAGAAAAACAATAGAAAAAAATATATAAAAGATGAATATACACTCACCGGCCACTTATTTAGGTACAACTGTCCAACTGCTAGTAACACGTAATTTCTAATCAGCCAATCACAGGCGGCAACTCAGTGCATTAGCATGTAGACATGTCAAGACCATCTCCGGCAGTTCTCCCGAGCATCGTCTGGGGAAGAAAAGAAAGGTGATTTGAGGCCTTGCAAGTTGGCATGGTGTTGGTTGCCAGAAGGGCTGGTCTGGTATTCAGAACTGCTGATTACTGGGATTTTCAAGCACAGCAATCTCTAGGGTTTAAGAGAATGGTCCAAAACAGAAAAAACATACAAGGGGCGGCAGTCAGTTGTTGTGGGCGGAAATGCCTTGTGATGCACGAGGTCAGAGGAGAATGGGCAGACTAGTTCGAGCTGATAGAAAGCAACCGTGACTCCAAAATACCACCCGGTACAACGGACGCACAATACGTCGAACTTTGAGGCACGATGGGCTACAGCAGCAGAAGACCCACCACTGGGTTGCCACTCCTTTCAGGAAGAACAGGAAACTGAGGCTACAATTTGCAAAAGCTAATCGAAAAAATGGGACGTAGAAAATTGGAAAAACATTGCCTGGTCTGATGAGTCTCGATTTTCTGCTGCGACATTCGGATGTCGGTCAGAATTTGGCATCAACAACATGAAAGCATGGATCCATCCTTGCCTGTATCAGCGGGTCAGGCTGGTGGTGGTGGTGTCATGGTGTGGGATATTTTCTTGGCACTCTTTTGGGCACCCCTTGGTACAAGCCACAGCCTACCTGAGTATTGTTGTGACCATGTCCATTCCCTTTATGATGCACAATGTTACCCTTGTAACATCTGATGGCTACTTCAGCAGGATATAATGGCGCCATTCATAAAGCTGGAATTCATCTCAGACTGGTTCTTGAACATGACAATGAGGTATGACACAATGGACTCCACAGTCACCAGACTCAATCCAAATAGAGCATCTTTGGTGAGTGTGTGGAACGGGGATGTGAAGCTGACAAATCTGCGGGCAAACTGTGTGATGCCATCATGTCAATATGGAGCAAAATATCTGAGGAGCTTCCAGCACCTGTTGAATCGATGCCACAAAGAATGAGGCAGTTTGAACGCAAATCAAAAGGGGGTCTCCACCCGTTACTAGCATGGTGTGTTGTACTAATTATAAAAGTGGCCGTGTGAGTGTAGACATAACATAATCTTGTGGAGTAATATCAAAGACCACTTACGCATATGGAGTCATGTGTATTGTAAATTCATCCATCAGAAATAAATAAATGTAAGGGAAGACTTTCTGATACAAGGGACCAGAGATAAAAATAATGAGTAACCTGTTTACGGTACAAGTGTTTTGGAATTACCACAGATGGAAAAAGTTCTGCCAAGAGCTCTTGGGGCTGTAGTATATGATATTTACAATACGTTAGATCTGTTAATGATCTGTGAATTTCCCCACGTGGGATAATAAAGGAAGGATTATCTATCTATTCTTATCGTCCCGGGAAAAACATCAATAACAAATAGACACAAGCTGGAGAGACATTTGCTAGGGGGTGATATTAGTATGGTGGCTGGTGTTGGGAGAAAAAAGTAGAGTACTGTTGCCGCTGTGTTGGATTTGGCAGGAAAGACACGGCCCATAGCTCAAATTTGCAAGAAGTTTGGCACTTATGATGCCTAGGCTTGCCTAACCACCAGAGCTTGGTCGCTGGTTCATCCTGACCTGTGGTAAGGCACTTGTTGGTGATCACTCTGATTCAGTGGCTCCGATGGAAGCCATAATTAGTGCTCTTCCTGGTTCCGGAAAATTCTTGTTTTCACCGAGTGTGCAACACGGAGGTCGGTTGAGTGCGAAGTTGGTGCCACAGGGCAGAGGAGGGTGGTGGGTCAACATGCCCCAGAGAACCGATTGCACAGGCAGCCACATAAAGTTCACCATTTGACAATGCATCTTATTCGTGTATTAATCGTACAGTGCCAAGTTCCAGAGAATTTGATAGCTACAGATGGAGTCACGGAAACTGAGTGAGAGGTTCGGAAATTAAGAGAATGATCTAGATCACTAGAAGAAGAAGAGCACAGGATGAACTGAGATGGATGGCAGAGCTTGTGGATAAGGGGACGCTAGTGAAATGCGACAGGACAATGGGCGGTATTTACTAATCTGTCGCAACCTAGACAGTCGGCATCAGAGATCAGGACGCGGAAAGCATAGCCCGCCACACTAACAGTAGCGCATGGCTGCAAGTAATTAATGCGCAGCTGGAACTAAAAATCATTCGGGAAACATAAAAATTGTGACCAAATAAGATGGCCCAAAATCTTACACGGGCTGACGCCCATAAGTTCTTTTTTTTCTTTTGAAATGTGTTTTTTGTTTTTTTTTTTTTTTTTCTTTTTGTGTTTTTTTCTGTGATATCAGACCATCGTTTTTCGTTTTTTGTTTTGTTCTGCCCACCAATTGCACCTAAAAAAGAGACAAACTGAAACATAAATGTGGCGGATGAGTGGGAAAAGTATAGGCCACGCACACTTGAGCCCAAAAAAGTGGCCGCGTCGGGATAGTCGGAAACATCTGTTCTTCTGCACAAAATTGCATGATAAATAATCCGCAAACAATTTGGCGCTAAAAACATGTGAGATTCCCGACACTTTTGGCGCATATACGATAATACATCGGCCCCATAGTGTAATGACTGACACAGAGTAGAAGACATCCGTGTAGTGTTTTGGCTCCCTAAAAAAAAACAACAAAATTATAGAAAAGGGGGTATCCAGTACGGGTCGAAGCCTATTATTCATAAAAAGTTACGTTTTTTATCAAGTAAAAAAGATGTGATGCAGCGGGAGAAAAAAAACATGCGTCTGGACTAACATGCTCGTGTAGCGGCTTTGTTTTCTCAAAGTCACCAGCGTAAGGGATTCGTAGAGAGTACTGTTAAAAACAAAGGTGGTATCAGGGGGTTTGGTTTTACAGTTTTCCACGGATTGAAGTGGGCAGATTCTGGAAATGTTTTTGAGGTGCATGTGCAGGAATCGGGCAAGTGATTGATATAAGTGCAAGAGAAAGGTCGGAGTCAAGCACCATCCACAAGACAGGGTTGGTTGTCAGGTTACCTGTCATATATAATATTATGCATTTTCAAAAATAAAAATTCTATTGAAAGAGACACAATGGAGGGTCATTTACTAGGGCGCGATTCGCGTTTTCCCGTCGTTGTACCCGAATATTCCGATTTGCCACCAATTTTCCCTGTATTGCCCCGGGATTTTGGGCACGCGACGGATTGTGGAGCATCGGCGCTGTGTGTAGGCATGCATGCGACGGAAATTGGGGGCTGGCCCCGAACGATAACCCGACGGATTCGGCGGATTCGGAAAAAAAAACAACGCCGCATTAAAAAAAAAAAATGTGTCGCGGAGCTTGCACTTACCTTCATCCAGGATAGGATCGTGAACTCCGTGCGTTACGATGTATGCTCTCAGCGCAGAGCCGGCCACCTGGTGGACATAGGAGGAACTGCCTTTAGTGAATCACGGGCAGACCGGAATCCACCGCAGAGAACGCGCCGCTGGATCGCGATGGGACCGGGGTAAGTAAATCTGCCCCAATAAATCCAGTTAACATTGCTGGCAAAAAAGGTTAAAGAATTTGTCCAAGGTTTATATGTTATGCCCTAACGACGGATAGGGGAATAACAAGGTGATTGGTGAAGGTTTGACAAGCTGCATCCCCACTGATCACGAGAAAGGAGGCATTCTCAGTACTGGTGGAGAGGGCCCAGGAGGACCTGTGCCCCACACTCAGTCCACTTGCGGAGGGTGGATACAGGCCTGCCACAGCGTTTTGCCATCTCCGTTATTTCATGGAAAAAGCAGCAGGACAAGCATGGAGATAGACAAGATCTGTTCTTAGCATCTCTCGTCAATGACAAATAGCCTTATTACTAAGGGTCCCGCGGACACCGAGTGGATTCGGGACACGCGCGGGATATAACATTTAAAATGTGTCGCAAGCCCAAGCACTTACATGAAGCGATGTGAAACTCGTGGATCGCGGCCACAGTGCAATCATTTTCATCGGAAGAGTCCAGATCGGGGATCGCGACTCAGATTGGGTAAGTAAAGTGCAACATTCAGAGAATAATGGGGCAGGGATTGCAGCTCGTCCTGACCGCTCAAACCCCATGGCAAAATTGGGATCCATGTTCGCGGATTCTCTGGTTCTCGTGATTTGTGGGGGGTCCTAACTGTCAGTCACTGTCACCGTGAATTCCACTATTCTGTAGATAGGGATAACTTATACATTGGGAGGAGAACCCTTCAAATCTACACATCAGGTAGGTGCACACCACAGAAAAACCACTACATGTCACAGACCGACAATATTTTTGCTCAATTAACTGGATTACTTGAGAAGTTTGCAAACATACCGTATATACTCGTGGATAATCCGAGTTTTTAGCACAAAAAATGTGCTGGTGAAAAAAGGCCCCGGCTTAGACCGAAGTCAATAAGTTCAATACGGAGTAAAAATAATTAAAATGGACTAAAAAAAATAATTATAACTTATATACTCACCTCCCGGTGGCCCCGATGCGCATTGCTGTGCTCCCCCGATGTCCGACGCTGCTCCCCCGAGTCATCGCGGACCTCTTCTGACTTCCCGGCTCCTCTTCTTGCTTCAGGACCGTCTTCTTTAAAATCGTGCTGGGCGCCGCATGTTCTTCTCCCAGGTGGCACCTAGTATGGACGTCTAGCAGCGGCCGCGTCATACTAGGCGGTGCCCAGGATGAGGCGAAACAATGGCGGCGGCCAGCACGATGTTAAAGAAGACAGAAGACGGGCGCTGATGCAAGAAGAGGAGCCGCGATGGACATCGGGGGGACGCAGCGCTGCGAACTGGCCACCGGTAGGGTGGCCGTATATAAGTTTTTTTTTTTTTTAATCTGGATGGCTGATCTACGGGGCAGGCTGTGTATACAGACTGGGGGCACGCTGTATACTACTGGGGGCACGCTGGTGTGTACTCCTGGGGGGCAGGCTGATACTACTGGGGGGCAGGCTTGGGGTTGGGGGGGGGGGGATGTATACACTAGGGAAGGCTGATACTATGGGGGCCACCACTGTATACTACTGTGGACGCTGTATACTACTGGGGGCAGGCTGGGGGTGGATGATAATACGGGGGCAGGCTGTATACTACGGGGGGCACGCTATATATATGGGGGCAGGCTGGGGCAGCTGTATACTACTGGGGGCAGGCTGTATACTCGGGGGCCACGGCTGTATACTACTGGGGCAGCTGTATTGATAGGGGCGGTGGCATATACTGGGGAGGTCTGTGACCAATGCATTTCCCACCTTGGCTTCTACTCAAGTCATATAGGTTTTTCCCAGTTTTTGGTTGGTAAAATTAGGGTCTCAGCTGATACTCGGGTCGGGAGTATACTCGATAATATACGGTATAATTATCAAAAAATATATGAAACTCCATCATTAAAGCGGACCCTAATTTTATCTGGTGACAGGTTCAATAGTCTATGCTGTGTGATTTAAAAATACCTTTGTAAGCATTTCTGATCATTCCGTAGTGTAACAGCTTCTTCACATTACCTGACTCCCTGCCAGCAGCGTGTGGTGATCCACGGGGTAGGGGCAGCTCTGCAGAGGGGTGCCTGTGTCTCAGGTATCCTTCCTCCAATACTTATCCAGCTCCCCCCCCTCCCACTTCCTGTCATGGCATTGAGCAGGCATGGGAAGGGGAAACACACACACAGGGGGTGCACCAGTTCCTCCCCCGGGATGCAACAACATGAGGCCGAATAGGCAGATGTAACTTAAACTTGCATAATGATACTGAAAAGATTCAGATTGATGCCAAGGTATTTTAAAAATCAACATAGAATGGGCTTTGGAAACTGACACCAGCTAAAAATAATATTTTTGGTGGCAGCTTCACTTTAAAGGGAACCTGTCATTAGAAATTGGACCTTATAAACCACTAGCAGGATGTTGTCAAGCATATGAGAAGCTTCTAGATGTTCTATCAGGATCCAGTTGTGGTTGGCAATCATCCAGAAAATCAACTTTGAAGTGGGATGGTAATTGGTTTAATGAAGTCAAAGGAGGCGGAGAGTTTCACACTTTGAAGTCAAGGTTTCCCGCATCAAAATGTCCCTTGGCTGTAATTGATGGTCCGGCATCCAGGGAATCATTGATCAGATCTCCTGAAGTTGGCGCATGACGTCAAATCCAATGGGAGGAGGTGTTCAAAAAGTCAGGGAGAGTTTGACTTCACACTTTCCGCTCCCTGACTGATACTTCTAAAACTAGAGATGAGCGAGCACAAAATGCCGGGTGCTTCGTTAATCGAGACGAAACATTGCCAGATGCTCGAGTGCTCGTGTCGAGTAGTGAACGAGCCCCATTGAAATCAATGGAGACCCGAGCTTTTTCAGTAAAAAATTATAAACTAACGCACACAGGAAATACCACAGTGCAGAAAGATTGCAGAGGTCGGGAACATCTGAGATCTGTTCGGAGGACACGCGTACAGAACGGTGTTCTCCGGCAATAGTATTTGAAGAACAATATGTTGAAGAAAACTTGCGATGTTTCCAAACATCTGCAAGTTGTTCTTCACACATATTGTTCTCAAATACTATGCGGAGAACACCGTTCTGCACGCGTGTCTCCGGGACAGATGCGATCTGCATCCGGAGGAAACCCACGTGCAGACGGTGTCTCTGCAATAGTATTGAAGAACAATATGTTGGAGAGAGAGAACAACTTGCAGATGGGCAAAATCTGTAATGTGTTATTCACACATATTGTTCTTCAATACTATTGCGGAGAACACCGGATCTGCACGCGTCTCCGAAACAGTTGCAGATGTTCCCGACATCTGCAAAGCTGGTCTGCACGTGTTCTTTCACTGTTTTCTTTAATTTAAACAATTAAATTAAATGTTTTAATTGTATCTTTTAATGTTCTTCACTTTTTTTAAAAAATTAAAATGCTCGTTATCGAGCAGGGGCAAATACTCGTCCAAGCCAAACGAGCCGGTACGAGTAGCTAATACTCGACCGAAGCATAAAGCTCGACGAGTAGCCTCGGATCATGCATACTGACATTAAAGTTGATTTTCGGAGCATGATTGCCACCACACTGGTTCGTGAAAGAAAACCTGATCTAAACTGCTGTCAGCTGCTTGACCAAAATACTTGGTAAATACTGGTAATGGTTTATTAGGCCAATTTCTAATGACAGGTTCCCTTTAAGCTCATTTTGTTGGGTGCTTCCTCCTGTGGCCAGTATCTGGAACACAATAAGGGGACCTTCCTATCTCAGCTGGCCTAGGGCTCCTAGAATTGATACAACCTGTGCAGAGATAAGTTCATCATGATCTTGGGATCCAGGACACATACTGTACCCTTATAGTAGATTTCTGAAGAGGAATTTCCAACACGGTTATGAGCGATACATGAATAGCGGCCGTTGTTGTCTATGGTCAGAGTCTTCCCTGTCTCATTGTGTAATATAGATCCATCCTTCCTCCAGGTGTAGTGAGTTACATCAGGACGGCTGCTCCGGAAATCACACACCATCTCATGGTCATTCCTCACAGTGATGTGGACTCCAGCCGCTGCATCTACAGAAGGGGGAAAAATCTATAAAGTATATTCAATGAAATACAAAAATATATATTTTGCCTTTTTTGATGAAGAATAACCCCCAAATCTCACATATTTTTGATACCCATTAGCGTAGATCCTAAAGAGGGCAAAAATAGGGAAATTAATTTTTGGTCAAAACAACTGTGTTTCTAAGCATCATTGCAGGACGGTGGAATATGGATTTATATTCCAGGACTGTAGTTACACTAAGTGCTCACACTGCTGTGCTCTCTCAATGAAATTTCTCAGCAGCCCCTCCCTTATTCTTAAGGTACAGCCAATTGACCCTGAACCTGGTGTCGAATCTTCTGATTTTGATCCAAGGTTGGTTCTATTTCGATATATTGATGATATATTTCAGTAGATTGATGATATATTTCGGTATATTAGTGATATATTTTGGTAT